>JANLJB010000428.1:0-12816 GCA_026212285.1 Bursera cuneata
GAACCTCCTCAACGCTCTTATCTGAACCCCAAGCCCTTCCGCCATGCTTTAATGACTCTCTCAAGAATGGATACCTTGATAAATCAAGAAATGACTTCTCTTCACCAGGAACAATCTCTTGCATCTGTTCCTCGCCTTCTTGACCAGAACCGTTGTGAGCATTCTTATACTTATCCTTGGCTTCTTCTAGGTTAATCTCAGCACGTTTCAGGGCTTGGAGCTCGTCTCTCAGTTGCTGATAGCGAGAAGAGGAAACTCCTGGTGGGTTGTTCATGTTCACTGCAGGTGCAGGTGCAGGATGTGGTGTTGTTGGCTCTTCTCCTTCTGTGGAGCCTTCTTTCAGTGGAGATTTATTACGCTGTTCACTCCTTTTCTTCCAAGAAAGAATGAGAGAAAATGGCTTGTATTCAAGTAAAGGAATGAAGATTTTCTGCTGGGGCCTTTGGGAGGGAAATTCAGTTAATCACCAATGTCGTCATAACCGACCTCATTTTTCCTTTCAAGTTAATATGTATTAAGATATGGAATCTGATCAATGTGTAACGATCAGAACCGTCGAAATTAGGAGGAGCCCACGTCCACTGGGCTTCATATGCTGGCAAGTGGAATTAATCTAAATCTTGATGATAAATGACAGCTTAGTAATGAACCGATATTTTAAGCACTTCGCCGTATGATTCTAATTTCCCATCTAATCATCCGATGTTTAATGATTCTGATTTGATTAAATTATTCGATTGTATTATAGATGTCCACAGTCCGTGCAAAGCTTGAACAATATAAAGCCTTCGGATGAATTTAGTGACAGAGTAACCAACAATATTATTTTTGTCATCTCTTTGACACAAAGCTAGTTCGCATGGCAATTTTTGTGGGAAGAAAGGAGAGGATATGATGAAGGATGGAATCTTGTAGAGAACTTATTCCATCGCATTTCTCAATAATCATCAATAATCACCTGGCGCTGTCCTCCATGCTCTTTAAAATATCTATAATGAAGAGATGTTAAATGAATATGAATTGAACATCTAATTGATTAAACTGCATGCAAAACAGGGAAACAAGGGAGGCTAGTTACCTTGCCTCCTGTAAAATATTTTTCAAATTATTGTGTATTTATTATATTTTACCAATATCTAAGTAAAATATTTATCATTTGCGATCATGCTGATATGTTAAAAATATGAATCTATAGTGGGGATAGTTGAGTCTCCTACTAGATATTTAAAGGATGGTTTTAGGGTTTATAAAGAGATTGATTATTCTACCACAAGATTAGTTTTTTTGGACAAATTGAAATGGGGTCCTGAAATTCTTTAAGAGGTTGATCACTTCATTTATTACGTTAATCTTTTAAGTTAGACATATAAAACCTCAAAAAAGAAAATTAAGTTTAGAAAAATACAACAATAAAAGTTAGTTCTATAAGTTTAGAAAATGAGTAATAATATACTTACAAAATTTTACATTATAAAAATTAATGTTCTTAGTAAAATGGAAGAAAAGCATGAGACAAGGAAGGATATAATAAGACAGAAATGCATAGGGGAGTTGGAACAAGTATAGATTCCAAGATTTTGGAATAGGTCAATGTTTTAAATGATTGTTGAACATCATTTATTTTAAGCATTTCTATCATATATTTTTTTCATCAATCATATTTTATCATGTCAAGTTCAATTAAAAAAAATTTTTCCGAGGGTTAGTTGTATGTATAATAGTAATAATTTTAAATACAAAATATAAATGTTATAGTAAATTCTGAAAAATATGTTTTATAAAATAATTATAAATAAAAAATTTAAATATTAAGATCATAGTCTAATAATTTGATAATATTTTTTGTTAGATTGAGCGAGACCGATAATTAAAAAAAGGAGATTATATTGAACTGTGATTATAATAGTTTTGGTCATTTAACAATCACCCGGATACTTAACAGCCGAGTCATTAATGACGTGGCAACAATACGTATAAACTGGACAGTAATGTAGATGAAAACACCGGAGAGAATCCCTGCCCCTATCAACAGGATTTCACCGTCTCTGCAAAGTAAACACTTTTTTCTTTGCTCTCTGCCAAACCCTAAGTTTCAGATTTCATCTTCGAATCTGCTGATTATTGTTCTACTTTCTTCAAAGGTCAGCTCTCTTTCTATTATATTTTTAATTGGCGCTCAAAAAATGAGAATTTCAGCAACTTAAAAAATAATTCAATCGCGTTCTTCGATAATTGCTGAATGCTTTGCATTAGTTATGGCCAAGTAAGAAAAAGAAATTTAAGAAAAGAGTAAAGTGTTTCAATACTTGTTTTTGTTCTGATTGAGGGATCAAGCGATGCTCTTTTTTTAATTTATTTATTTAACTTACTTGTTTAGAGAATTCGGGTTCGAAACTGGGGTTCTGAGCAAAAGAAGACAAGATATTGGTTTTTTCCCGAAGTTACGATTTTTTAAAATTTTCCTGATCTTAATTGATCAATTTTGTTAGTGTAAGGTTTCTATACTCGCAATTAAGAAGCAGTTAAGCGGAAAAATAATGTGGTGAAGAAAAAGAGTTTTTCGATCAATTAGTCGTGTTTTGTTTGTGAATTGTAATGGCATGAATTGGGAAATGGGTGAAATTTGCTAGGTTATTGGTATTTTATTGTTTCTATAATATTAGGTTTTATTTGAATGACTACGTTTGGTAATTCACACTAATAAATTGAATGTTGGTGAGGCCGGTTAGTTGACTATGTAAATTTTGACATGCGGATGTTGCTGGCATTTTTGGTCTTTGATTCCAGTTTTCATTTGTATTGCCCGCAGGGTGGGTGCTTAGTATCTTTTTGAGTCAGTTGGCCGGCACAGTGAACGATTTTTATGGCGGGCAATGGCCTGCCATCTCTGGGTCGTGTGAAGCTCACAGACCTAATACCCTCTGAAGGCCTTCCTTCTGATTCTTACAAGCTATCAGTGTCAACTTTATCACAATCATTTGCTCAGTATTCTGCTGCCATCATTCAATTTCCGGCTAGTGATGGACCTCTCTTGAGATCTTGTTTAGATTCTGCTCGTCTCTACTTTCATCAAAGGCCATCCTACCCAGCTGCAGAAATGATCCACACAAATGATTCTCGTGAGTGGTGTAAGACATCTGGTTACTATGCTGATCCTCAACAGTGGCATGAAACTTATGATTATAGACCTGGTCTGACTCCTTCAGAAGCCAGCAATTCATTGGAATTCCCTCCAGCTGGTTTGCCAGACTTATTTGCTTTGCTTGGCAAGACAGCTCGAGATATACTGGACGCAATCAGCTTCTATTTGAACTTGCGCAGCTCTCCATTTACTGAAGTACTTGATAATGTTCCTTTGAGAAGTAGGGAGATATCATCTTCAGTATTGTCTGTTTGCTGTCATGCAAGGCCATCATTTCAGGGAGCACAACACCATAATTTAACTACCCAAGAGGATGGTCAATTGGTTATGTATCCTGATCATGACCATCATATTGACAAAAGCCTTGTCTCCATTGTTAAGTCAGATAAGGCAGGTTTACATGTGAGAGACTTTCATGGTCGGTGGGTTCTAGTGGATGGAGATCTTGGTCCTCAAGAAGCTGTCGTTTACCCTGGACTTGCTCTCTATCAGGCAACTGCAGGTTATATCAACCCTGCTCTGCACAGGACAGAGATCAATAATATTCAGGGTAACATGTATGGACGATTTTCTTTGGCATTCAAACTCATGCCTAAATCAATGAGCAGTATCAGTTGTTCGGAGATGAGAGCAGCCGGTCACGGGGTTGAAGCTCAGTTCCAGCTTCCCATACCGGTTGATGACTTCATGCAGAGATCTCATCCCACAGATCAGCTCTTTAACAGGCAAAGTTTTCAGAGTTTCAGTTTCCCTACAGCCCCAGATGGTAAGTGGAATATAATAATATCTGTCTTTTGGTTGTTTAATTAGAGAAATCTTCTCATAAATTTTCTATGAACCATTTGGATAGCCTTATTTTGTAAATACATATTTCTGTTGTTGCTTCTCTTTCTTTTTCCAATTGGGCTCTTCATCATGTTGCAAAAAGTCTTTACCCACATAAGGATCTTCTCGTAAAGTTTAATCTTAGTTGTGAGGAGAAGCAATTTTATATAACAAATTCTACCACACGGAAGTTTGCCTAAATCACTGTGCCCTCCTCTCTGAAAAAACTTACTCCGCTTCCTCTCTCAGAATCATTTCCTTTCGTCATATTAGCAATGGTTAAAAAGGAAAAAGTTACTGTTAGTCCTAGTGTCTAGTTTTGCTGCCAGAAGAGAAGTCTTTTGAATTGTACTCCTAGTAACTTGTTTTACTGTTTCATTCTTGTTGGAGTAGTTCTTAGTGAGAAGCTTTTAACAGCAGGTCCTTGGATCGATGAAATGCTGGTACAGGATCTATGAAGCCACAGTTGAGGAGGAGGAAGAATAATTCAAGATGCAAACCTCTGCCACCTTCCAAGAGGTTACGTCTCGAGGCTCAAAGAGTTTTGAAGGAGAGGGTGCAGGATATTGCAGATAAGAAGGGCATCAAGCTCAGATTCTGTAACCTCAGGGAATGTGAGAACCACATTCATGCACTTGATAGCCCATGTGCCAACATAAGACTGGAGATCAAGTGGCCAGCAGGAGTGCCATTTGTTCATCCCCATGATCTACCAAATAAGGCAAAGATTAGTTTTCTTGAGGCTTATGAACCTGGTTGGACAGCCACTCATGATATGGAGTTAAGTCCATCTGATCCTGGGCAGGCCAGTCAACACTCAGCTAACTGTAATTGTAATTCTCTTGTTCAAGTTTAAATTTACATGACCATGCATCTGATATGCTATATATTTCATATTTATCATGTTTCTCAAGTGCAACCACTGCACAAAAATCCCATGAACTACTTGCTGGCTAGCTGATCGTTTTGAATCTCTGGGATTGTGTGTATGCTATATAGTTTGCCAATTGAGTTGCTTCGTTAAGATTGATTTAGAAAAAAGCAAATGCATACTCTTAGTAAAAATTAAATGTAAGCTATGATAATACAAACAAATTTATCTTCAGGGAAGAGACCATCTCCCTTTAGAATTTTGAAAAGAAGAATTGATGTAGTGTTACCTCAAGGCATGGTATACTTAATGTTTTAGCATAGCAATACAAGTCCATATACAATCTCTGAGCATGCATGTGCAAGTGCTTGTATATGTATGCACACAGAATTTTGGCCTACTAATTATTCAAACATCCTTTAATTTGTGCTTTGAATGGCTGAAGATGATTGGATCTCATAATGCATTTTTGTTTTCCACCTTGTTGGGTTTTTGTTCAGAATTAAGCTATTGTAACTTAAATTCTTCACACTAATTCATATCTGTTGATTTATTGTAATCTAATGGGTATGAAGTTTATGAGTTGGCATTAAAAGTAACGATTTTTTAACTTTTCCTTCATAACCATTAGATTGTAATAAATCAAGTTTCATAAACTAATGTCATAAGGATGCAAGTAAAAAATTTAGGTTATAATAGCCTGAGCTTTTTGTTTATTTGATAAAAAAATTTACACGTTTTGGGTCTATCATGATTGCAAATCCTGTTTGTAGGGGTTATATTCTGTTTACTCTTTTGTACTGTGGCCATAAGTTTGAATTTTATCTTTCTTTTCCCTGTTTTTCTTTGTAACTTATTTCTTAGTTGCTTATTCTTCCTTGCCTGTGGTTGCTATATTGATTGTGTGTGCATTCTTGTGTCTGCAGGAAATGGATCTGCATAATTTCTGATATGTGGCCACTTTTGGTCAGCTTGTTACTGCCTGGTTTCCTGGAATTTATTGATCATCTCAACCACTTCCAGTTTCCATTATGTGGCCATTGCACTGCTTTGCTGGTATTAAAAATTGTGCCTCTCTTGAATGTGTTGCTGCTCAGTGTCCAATTTCTAAATTACATGTTACAATCATAGCACATGTTGTCAGTAAACCACTAATAGATTGTAAATTTATAGTGTTCAGGAAAGTTTGTTTAATTTTCTTTTTCATCTCTTCTCTTTTATAATCTATTGCTTTCGAGGTCATTATTTCAATTAGAGAAGAAATGAAATAAGAATAGGACTTTTGTGGATTTGATGACTTGATTTAACTGAACACCCCCTGACTTCCGTTTAGCTGGTAGTGTTTACTTCTTCTAGGGTTATCCGAAGTTTAAAAAGCTTTTACCTTATTTTTCATTCAAGGGACTATCTACGGATCAGGTTGGTTTTGTAGTTTGGAAACATTGAACTTTATTTTCGTTAGATTAAAATTGATTTGTAACGTGAAACATTACAAATAAAAGAAGGAACGGTACACGGTATTGATCTTAAATTTAATGGTACAACATGAAACATTTATTTCATGCGGCTTCATGTCTTGGATGTTACAAATCTATGTTCAAAGTCATGAGTTTATGATTTAGAGTCTTATCAGTTTTATGTATTCTATTAGATGTAGTTTTGTGGAAACATCTCCAATAAGAAACTGATTCAATCTAGATAGCAAATAAGAGAACTGGTTTTTTTAACTTAACGAAGAAAAAGCTTGCTGTAGAAGTGAGAAAATAGTTCTAAAAATAAATAAATAATAAATTAGTGTTTAGTTTTAGGAATGATCAATTGTGACGAATAATCGTCTCCACTGATTTGAATCAACAATTTCTACCTAGAATGATATTAAAAAAATTATACTTACATAATTTAACTCTTATAACACGATGTTTCATCTTAAAGATGTAATTTTTGCATTAAAAGGGAAAAGAGAAGAGAAGAGTTTCTGTAAGGATACAGGTCTTGTATTGTAGTAGAAGCCTATCTTCTGAACAGCTCTATGATATAGGTCCTAATTTGGGGCATTATGCAATCAATATAAGATCATTTTTCAGTTAGTGCCTCTACTCAAAGGTCTCCTGCGCAAGTCGAAGTAGCAAGTTGTTGATTCCAATCAGTTGAGACGAATATGCCAAGGATAAATCACTCTTTGTGAATTTTAACCAGCACTAAAGTAGAAGAACGCTCGAGCATACTTTAAGTAGAAAAAGTAACATGCTATCAATAATTTTTAANAGGCTGGTGATAAGAGTAAATCACTTTTATAATGTTATGAGATCTGTGTCATAGCAGCCCATGTAACAGGAAAAACTGTTTACATCTAGCATAAGGCTACCATGATATGTCCATTAGGTATCTGTTTTGATGCCCGACATGCTCAGTCTTGAGACATCTCACATTCTTTCAAAACTCATCTTAAAATAACAAGTATTAATATGACAGTAAAAACTACCTAACATGNTGCTCTCGAAACTCTCTTCATTGCTCCGATTGAGCGGTCTGTCTGGCACAACTTCTGTGCTGTGCCTGTTACATTTACAAGCCCCTTAATGCTCTAAGTATTCAATACATAGTTAGCCCCCCACTCTGCAAGAACAGAAATACTGACATATTACAACAATGCTGCTAATCTTATGGCTCATTGCTGATTAGTGAATGATCATCTCAAGCAAGAAGTATACGCCCCAGAAATGCAGAATCAATAATGTGCTGCTTCTCAGCAAGTTTTGGGGAGAGACTGGAACATTGAACAAACCAAAATGAGTAGATGTGAAATCTGCCTTTTTGAAAGCTGGCCAACAGTGCATCAATCAGCGCAAGCTTTTGCTATATTTCAACCCTGAAATGGGGGTTGGTTTTCAAAAGGCAGCTCAATGGGAGTTGCATTTCCATAAAACTCTTCCAAGTTGTAGAAAGCTCTTTGTTGTGGAAGAAATATATGGATAACCACGTCACCTGAAATTAAGACAAAAGTCAGCATAACTCGGTTTCCTCAGCATACTAAAATTACATGTCTGGAAAACTGAAAAAGGATCTCACTAGATTGGAGGTTGAGGTGTTGCATACATGATATAATTCTGTTCAATTTGGCAGGATTTTATTAATTACATTAAAAGATGTAACAATGTCTACCAGTGAAAGCAAGTGACTCTTAGAAACATATCAAGAAGCTTAACTTATGAGTAAAGTTTAGGTTGCAATTTCATGCAACTTGCACATCAAGCTTCCAGATTAAAAAAAAAAAAATTACAAAAAAATAAAAGTAAAGTGAAGCTATAAAGCCATCCCATCATCAAGGTGTCATTCAAGAATTTGCACTCAAAATGAATTAAATACAACTGTACATGATAAAAATAAGAAAGCAGAGCAATTGTCATTGCATATTTTACTATTCTGACGCGCCAACTGCATTTCCAAAGCTTTCAGGCTGATTAAAATCACACACCAAAATAATATGTTGGTCCGCGCAGCAAATTTCCTCATGTTTAATAATTGAAAAGATAGGGAAGTACAAGGTCAATGCAGGCCATAATAGATGGGAATACATAATATCTTTTTTCACAAAGATTAAAATTTCAAGTTCACGGCCAAGAGTGACAGTAAATTTTTATTTCAAACTCCATAATTGTTGAGTTGCTTTATTATATGTAAGATCACTCACCAAAATCCAAGAGAGTCCATGAATTGGGTTTTGAGTCACCAGATGGAACCTTCCCATATTTCTTTTCAGCTAGATCTCTTATTCTGGACCTATATATTGCAAAAAAAAAAAATGTCAGTTTAGGCACTGCCGCAACTCCTACAATAAACAATTCCAACTAAGAGTAAAGATCATCAAGTTGAAGTCGATATACCCAATTGCATCAATCTGAGGTCGAGAAAATGCAGTTGCAATGATGAAAAAGCGAGTCCAATACACAAGAGGCTTCACAAAGAGAACCTTTACATCTGCAGCCTTAACATCACTTGCAACTGTGGCCATTGCTACAGCAACTACAAGGATGGCAGGAAGTTATCAGTTGGAGCATACTTTTTAACCATAATTATGGCCAAAGGAAAAAACAACTACATTGAGACCAGGATCTTGGGTGCATGGTTTTTGTTCCTGTTATTAAATTCTTCCTGTCCTAATACCAGAAGGAAAGAAGTTTTCAGAAGTCATCAATTACCTCCCTCATTTTCATAGTAATCCATCACTATCTTGCCCATTTTTAACACGTCTTGTTATTTTAACATTTTACCCTTCTCCATTAGGAGAAAATTGACAGGTTCTATTAGTAAGGGTGATCTTTGATGACTTTTAGAAGTGTTAGGGAGGTAATTGAAGACCTTTGAAAACTTGATTTCTGCCTTAAATTTTTTGCCTGACAGTAGGGCAAAAGTTGGGTTCTTGATGAAATCTGCGGAAGAAAAATTCCACTCATTTGATACACATGAAAAGGCAAATGAAATATATAACATAAGGAAATTCAAAAACATAACTGAGGTGAAAGCCACAAAGACACATCCAATTCATGAAAATTGTAAAGCACACAGAAAGAACAAATGGATTTGAAGGTTTTTTTTTTTTTTTAACAAATACTTTGTTGTCCATATCAAACACTTCAAAACTCAATTTCATAATGTCATCAGCTTATATAACTTGCAGATAAACTGCAAATACCACATTGCAAGTAGTCGCCTACTTGTCATTCTTTAACATTAAAACTACATTTTATAGGCAGAAGAAAAAAGGAGAAGAAGAGTAATTTCAAAATCTCTTCCTTTCCTCTGATTGGAGTTCAAAGAGTAAAGAGAATACGAACAATTGTTCAAGATACTTTCTTCCTGATCCATCAAAATGAACGTAAAAAATGTGGGAACATGGAGCTACAACTCACACAAACACGAAAGTTTTGGAGCACAGCTTCAGCACAAGGTTTAAGTTGAAGCTGATGATGGCTCTAGGTTAGAGCAGCAGTCACCAATATATAGCAGTACTAATGGATAATTTTTGAGAAAATACTTTGCAAATTGTTGAGAAATTCAGGTCAGTAGAATTTTGGAATTGAAGGCATTACAACAATCACATAGGATGGTATATCTATAGTATGTCACAGATGGGAGGGCATGTAGTGGCATTACTGAGAGCAGGACAATCATTACTAACTTAAACCAGTAGGTCCTAAAAGAAATACCAGAACCTTTAGAGACAGTGAAAATGAGAATGTTGGAGACACATATAAATAGTTAGAAAACAACAAATAACTTCTACACAGGGTGGTTGCCATGCTAAGTGACACCCCAGTATGCTGCCTGTAGGACTAACACAAACCACATTCTCTAAACTTGGCTATTGGGGCCAGTTGTGCGAAAATTCAAGCCCAAACAAAAGAGGTAAAACAATTATCATCTTAGTGATCCTTTCATTCATGATTATGTGTCATTACAATCAAGTAATAGTAAAGAATGAAAGCCATCATCTAAAAAGAAATGTAATAATAAAACACAGCTGATTGCGTTAAAAGCTAAGAGGAAAGCCGAGACCAGCCAAGATGTTTATTGAGCCAAAAAAATGCGAGGGGAAATACAAAGAGTATGCATATTTATACCACTGAAAAGTAAGTTGAATTAATTGTGAGATGACTTACATGATAAACTTTCGGCATCGTCATCAACTTCAGCACTGGGAGGCTTTTGATCATTTCTACTGAATACAACTTGTCCATATTTTTTAAACAAGTTGTCAAACATTTCATCCGTATCTTCACTTAAATTCTGTAATTTAAATAAGCCATGTCATGATGCAGCACTGGGAAAAGTACAGAACAGATTTGTATGTAGAAGTTTTGATTGAGTGACAGACAAATAATGAGAAAATTAAACTTAACAAATCTGAGAAAGTTCGAGAATACAATCTAAAATATCAGCTCTAGCGCTTACTTCCTAAGATAGTAAACCCATTATTTAAATGGTAATGCAGGTCCATCCAATACCAAAACCTTCTCATTAGGCCGATTCTGTTGATGGTACCCCAATGCCCTCCCATCTGAACAATACAAGCAGAAATATTCCAATCTTCTTACATGGTTTCTTCCATTTTCTTGGCAAGTATTTATGTTCTACTTACAACCAAAACAATAACGTGGTAACCACACCTAGAATACTTAATCCTTAAATCCTCAGGATTGTAATCCTCTGAGACATGATCTTCCCTCATTGACTAGTTCTCTTATGCATATCAAATATTTTTGCAGGACTGAGAAGAAATATAAATGGGTTAATGCTAGAGATTTCACTATTGTAAAATACTAGTTCAACTACACCTAAATGAAAGGTTTCCTATTTAAAACATTATTTCTTGTTGTAAGAACATATCAATATATTATTTAAAATATGGAAAAAAGAGATCATTCCCATAAATTTCCTACAATAATGCAAATCAATTACAAGATCATATCACAGGATATCCAAATCATTCAGCCCCAAGGAAATTTGTTGCACACATGTTTGGTTAGAACTCACCCAAAAAAACCAATTTGTTAGGAAAGGGTGTCCACGTGTTTATAAGTCCAATTACTAAGTCATTATTTAAAGATGTGGAACTCAATTGAATCAGTATATTCCACCATGCTTTTGAAACCAAAACCCATGATGATCCATATTTTCCAAATAGGTGACTTTAGAGATGACATAGTAGCAGCCCTGCAAATCGCAGCTGTTCACAGCAAGGGCTCTCCCGGCTAGGTGCATACAAAAGTAATTGTTGAATTTAACAACCTAATCAAATCCCACATCACTAAGTGACAACTTAGTAATTGGACTTTGGACTTATAAACACATGAGCTCCCTTCCTTTACAAGCCTGTTTTTGTGGTGAGTTCTACCAAATATATGTGTAATAATTGGCATTAGAGTAGGTATCATGCAAAGAAGGCCCCTGTTGTGCATACGGCGACATGTGAGGGCTACTACCTGATCATGTGTGGGATCAGTAAAGTCATCCAGTTGGGAAATATAAGCATCGTGGACATCAATTTTGAAAGTATAGTGTAGCGAATTGGAATGTAATGATACAATTGAGTCTCACAGTTACTCACGACTTAGTAATTGGACTTATAAACACATGTGCACCCTTCCTTCACAAGTTGGTTTTTTCTGGGTGAACTCTACCCAAATGTGTGTGTAACAAAATTACAACACAATTCAAGGAAATAGGCAACCATTCCTTCCTCTCAGTTTCTCTTATACAAATAAGGATAAATTTCAAATTTTATGATGGATTCAAGATATAAAGATCATAGAATTTTATAAATTTTTAACTGAAATAATAAATAAGCTAGTGCTAAAACAACTATTTGAGGTTCTGCCTTACAAAAATAATAGCTAAAAACAAAAGAACACAAAACAGAAAATATAATGATTCAATTCTTCCATTATCTACAGATTCTTCAGCACAGCATAAATTAACTTAACCAAAACAAAGAAATGAGCTCAGTATTTTACTGAAGAAACAGCTACAGCTATAGAGGAGTGTAAGAATCAGAAGTACTCTACCGAGAGAGAGCTATCTTCAGCATCTTTGCCGTAAGCAAAATGCAAAGGCAAGTCCCTTGCATTGAAATTCTTAAAGTTTCTGCTTCTGGGTGTTTGCCAAAAGAACAATTGGTTTCCGTTAACGCAATGGTTTCTCGGGTTCGAGGAGAGCTTCTGCTCAGCACGTCCCAGTTGACAATGATCACCGGAGAATCGGGTTCCGGAAACAGCGCTGGAGATGGATAGAGTAGTGTTAGTGTACATTGCCATTGTTGGTTCAGATAAGTGATGTACGCTTCTGCAAGTAGGAGAGTTCGAAGATTAGAAGAAAGATACTTCGATAGATACACGTTAAACTAAAAGCTGGACGTCCATCGTGTGTTGGGCTGGGCTAATTGCTTTGCCATGGTCGCCAGATTTTTTTTTTTTTTTTT
>JANLJB010000429.1:0-11400 GCA_026212285.1 Bursera cuneata
AATTTAAGGATGCTTCATCTCCTCGTTCATGGAACTTGTTCATTATATTATTGAGAGACAAACCGCGTAAGACTAGACATTTATAATGATGGTACAGCTTCAAACTATACATGCAATTAAAAGAGTAAAGAGTTTGTTGAAAAGATACTTATATAATAGATTGGTAAAAGTTAAGGAAAATGTAACAAATTTAAAAATAAATAAATGTCATTGACCACACCTGAATTTTGCTTTTATTTCATTTAGATAAGATTTTTATTCTTTATCTCTTTTGTCATCCCTAAAATTTCAAGAAATCTTTTATTAAGTCTTTATTGATGGTCAACATTTGTTTGATCTCTATACAACAATAATTTTACTATTTTTCCTATGCTAAAAAGGTATGAAGAATAAATATCATTTACTAACCCTAAGTTTTGGTTTTGGTTTTAATTTAAAATCACTTAGAAGAAACTTTTGCCTTATTTATTTTTATCATCTTTAATTTTTTAAAAATTTATCAACTAAGTCATTCATTGATGAAATCATAAGTCAATATGAATTTTACTATTCTATTAAAACATAATTACTTATATAACCCTCATAAGAGGGTGTAAAACATATATGACTAAATAAACAAATATGTAGGACGAATAAAATGACCAATCTACTTGATAGCTAGTAATAAATCACTTTGATTTATCTGCTAAATAAAAGCACAAAATACTTCTAATATAAAAAAAGTATGCATGATTGTTTTAAAATTAATGATAATTTACATTACTAATTTTCTAATTATCTATAATATAAGGTTTGTTAAGGTTTATATTATCAAAATTTTTATCTCTTCTTATAATACAATACACGTTTAATGAGATAAATTGACAAAGCGGATAATAAAATATTTGTTTAAATAAATAAATAATATGTCTCTTTTTGTTTAGAATTAATTTATAATTTGAGTTTTTTCNTAAAAATATCAATTAAAAAATTAATCTTATGCTCAAAGTTAGGGGTAAGGATTTGATTGATAAATTTTGTAAAATATAAGAGGTCAAAATCTTGCAGTATTATTTAAAATTAATGATGTTAAAGGTCAAAATTATAAAGAATTAATTTTATAAAATATAAGGAAAACACATAAAAATAAAGATAAAAATCTTATCCGAATAAAATTAAAATAAAACTTAAAAATATTGAGTGATATTTACTCATTAGAAAATTATCTTATAAACGAAAGGAAGAATTGGA
The DNA here is from genome assembly GCA_026212285.1 of Bursera cuneata. Classification (NCBI taxonomy): domain Eukaryota; kingdom Viridiplantae; phylum Streptophyta; class Magnoliopsida; order Sapindales; family Burseraceae; genus Bursera; species Bursera cuneata. The sequence continues at coordinate 1,231 of JANLJB010000429.1, forward strand.
TCTTACAAGGAAATTCCTAGTAATAATCATTACTGCTTTGGATGGTGACATATTTGGAATCTTTGAATAGATTCATTTTTTTTTTTAAATAAAAGAAGCTTAATATATAAAGCTAGGCAATATCTTTGAAGTTTGATCATGTATAAGAAATGAAATTGAGTTGATAATTCTGTAGTTTTGGTCAATTTCCTGGCAACTGTGGATTAAGCAAATTTTTGTCTTGTCAATTTCCTGGCATGTGGAGTAACCATATTGTCCAATAAAGTATGCACACACAACACAAGCCTCCACTAATGGCTATCTTTTTCTATCAAATCATCAACTTCAATTCTTCAAGGTGATTGCGTTCAGTTTTTGGTTGTTAACTCCANTAATATGTTCAGGTCTGCTTTATTTCTCTCATTCTCTGTCAGCTTTGTTTTGATGTTGTCACTTAATTTCTCTGGATACTGCATTTTAATTGATCTCTAGGCTTCAATTTCATATCTACTTTCTTTTCTTCTATTCATTTTTGTTCAGAGAAACAACATAACAGAACAGAGTGACCCTTCTATCTGCAGCTGCTCCCTCTTTAATTTCCAGGTCTTCTCTCTCTCTTTTCTTTGTTTGGTTTACTTCTATCTGCTTGCATTGGGCCTCTAATGTGGTGGATTACTTCTTCGTTTTTTTACAGGTGGATTACCAGCTGTTCTTATTTGTGATCTTGGCCTTGCTCGAGTTTGATAAAGTCACTCACTTTGCTGGTAACTTCTCTCTTCTTTACTTGTTTCTATAAGAAACAGAAAGTACTATCTGATTCGGTTTGTGAGAAATAACAAAAATTAATTATTAATTCACTTGTTTTTCACTTTCTCTTGTTCATATTCATGCATATAAAGTGCGACTTTAACAAGAGTTGTAGCTATTGCACCCTTGAACTACTCCTTGTTAATGCTTCCCCCTAGTGATTCATCCACCTCATACATGGCTTCTGAAGAAATCTTATTAATGCCAAAAAGGCTACATAGTTTCAGTTCCACAAGCAAACATAAATAAACCTCCAAAATATTCTTCTATCCTCCAAAGAAAATCTCTTCTTACCACAAGTAGATTAGACCCTCAACATCCAGTCATCATCCCCTGCAATAGAGTTTGTAAGTTTGAGAAATACATGTTGGGATCGATCTCTGTAATTACTGTAAGTGACCCTTCAGCGTTTTTTTTCCCAGGGGAATGAAGAAAGTGGTATAGATTGGTTAAGATTACAATTAAATGATTTTGTTATAACTGTTTATGAATTGGGTTGACCCCACAAAAACTTTCAAAATTGAGCTTATTCGACTGCATAGTCGAAGGGTTGTTTAACTTCGATTTATTGATTGTTTTATCGGATTTAATGGGTATTTCATTTCTTATTTAATGGTATTATAATGTGGATTTGGTTTTATTTGAAGCTAGTTATGCTTCACTAACAAGGTGAGTTTCAGGTCCTCCCAATCATTTACACAGAACTCGGAAAGTAAATTTGGAGGTTTGCCTTCACATAGCTGGTAATACAAAAGTTATTGAATACAATCAAATATTTTTCTACACTTTCTACATTCAGATTTGCTAACAATTTAAGAATGGTCTAATTGCCTTGGTATGTGAGTTTAGCAGATCAATGGAGACAGAAATGAACGTTCCACGCAGCCAAAACCATGAAAATGGAGGAACTTCTCCCCATCATCATGTCATCAGTTTCTTGGAAGATGAGAATTGGACGGCTTCTATAAAAGAAAAAATTAATACAAGTCCTAAGTTATTGACCAATTCTGCTGGTAAGGACTCTTGTTGCATCTTCAGAGTCCCTCAAAGTCTCGTTGAAATCAACGAGAAAGCCTACCAGCCCCATGTGGTCTCCATGGGGCCTTACCACTATGGAAAAGCGCACCTTCAGATGATCCAAGAACAAAAATGGAGATATCTTGGTTCCATTCTCGATCGGTCAAGAATTTATGGAGTTGATTTCAAGGACTTGTTTGGAGCCATAGCATCGTTGGAGGACAAAATAAGAGAATGTTATTCAGAGACTATCCCATTCAACAGCCGTGAACTTACTGAAATGATGGTTCTTGATGGATGTTTCGTTATTGAGCTCTTCTGCATAGTTGGAAAATTAGTGCCAGGTGATCCTAATGATCCCATCTTCAACATGTCATGGATTTTCCCTTTTTTTACTCGTGATTTTCTCAGGCTTGAGAACCAAATTCCTTACTTTGTTCTTCAAACATTGTTCGAGCGTACAATCTTGAATTCAATAAGAGAAGACCCTCCCACTTTGGCCAAACTCGCTCTCAAGTTCTTCAATTACATGGTTCAAAGGGATGGTACAGTCCTTCGCAAATACGACAATCTTCAAGCAAGGCATTTGCTTGATTTGTTTCGTTCGAGCTTCATCCCTCCATTGGTAGAGAAGAAACGAGACCACAATCAATTCCTTCATTTGATCCCGCCTGCGAAGAAGCTTCATCTTGTCGGAATTGAGTTTAAGCCAAGGAAGACTGGCAGCTTCTTGGACATTGTATTCAAAAACGGGGTCCTCGAAATCCCACCTTTAACGATAGATGATTTTACTAGCTCTGTCTTCCTCAATTGCGTTGCTTATGAGCAGTGTTACCGTCACTGCACAAAGCACATCACTACATATGCTACCTTGATGGGGTGCCTCATTAACACGCCAGGCGATGCAGGGTTCTTAAGTGACCAAAAGATCATCGAAAACTACTTTGGAACCGATGAAGAAGTTGCTCGATTCTTCAACGATGTTGGCAAGGATGTGGCATTCGATATACAGAGAAACTATTTGGCGGAATTGTTTCAGGATGTGAACGAGCATTGCAGGAACAATTGGCGTGTTAGATGGGCAAGTTTCAAGCATACTTACTTTGACACTCCATGGTCATTCATGTCAGCCTTGGCTGCTCTCATTCTCCTATTACTCACCATGGTTCAGGCCTTTTTCGCTGTCTATGCCTACATTCATCCTCCTCCTAAGTAATGGATGTATCATGTACCTAAAAGACTTGAATGAATGTGTAGAAATCGAACTCTTAAATAAAATTGATGAATTTTTTCATCAAAAAGATGATTGTATTGCTTGTGAGAATAATCAAAATCTAGTGTTGAATCATGGGATCATAGTTTTCTATATGATGAAGAAAAAAGAAATCAATTCCAATCTCCAGATCTTTGCAAAGATTATTTCTTCCTATCAGTTCACCATACTTATGTTACAGATCGACATTAGAAGTAACCAAGTATACACTTCATCCCAGAAGTCAAATTGACTGAAATTCAAATGTACAGAGTGTTGCCATATGTTCAGGGGAGATGTTTACACAACTTATACTCTTTTTAACTNACTTTGACTGGCCAAGAGAGCCTCAAACAGTATACAGAACTCTATAATTTAATTGGTCAACTATAAAGTTTAGCTAACTGTGTATTTCTAGGATGACAAGTACTTTTTTTTGAAACGTGCATATCCAGACCAGCTTAAATACACCTCGACTAATCTTATAAGACCTGTGTCCAGTGTCACTTGAAAATTTTTTATCTCAGATTGATTAATTATTGGTTTTAATGTTAGGGGGCATGACTCCAAAGGTATGTGTAGTAACTAACTAGTACTTACTAAGGAGTGCAATTGGCAATCCCAAAAACGAATGTAAAATGCACAATTGTAACTTTAAAAACCATCATCAAGTTGATGAATTTGCAGCTCACTGAAATGCTTCATCTTGCCCTCAAAGCTAGAGATTAAAAAAACGTCAAAACTATTGTGCAATGATGACAACGAGTCACAAACCCACCCATACCTGAATAGCCTAGTATTTTTGCCTGTGGAGCCCAATTTTCAATGCCAACTCTCTCTCTTCATTTCACTTCAAACAGCCTTGTGGCAAGGCCTCTTGAATTGTCATATTGCTTCCATTATGAAACCTTAAAACCCATATAAAATTAACCTTGCTAAGCTCTTCTACAAAAGCTACTTCTCTGTCTCTTCTGTCGATTCGTGTCATAATCGGTGTGAAGAGTAAGTTTGTTTAAAAAATTTGTAAGTATAATAGTATTTTATCTTGAATATCATGTTAGAANAATTGTGTAAAAGATTAGTCCATAATATTACATTAACTCAATAAAATATTATTTAATAAAAAAATAATATTAGGCATAAAAAATTTGTGTATATGTGTTAAAAAGTGAATATAAAGTCAAATAAGTAATTACTCATAAATAATGTTATATTAAATCAGTTATTTCACATCTCTTTGAAGTGTATCATTATGTTAATATTATTTAAGATTACAAAATTACTTGGTTATTTTTTAGATATATATTTTCTTTTTAAAATTTTCATATAATTTATGATTGAATTAAATTAACGTATTATATAATTTTCTAGTGATAACTTATGTTACTCTATTTCTATTTTTTAAAAATGTTATGTACGTATGTTTATAAAATAATTTCCAACCATTTTTGATTTATAAAATAAACAACTTGAGACTTATTATCATATATTTGAAAATAGAAAACAAATATATCATTTAAATTTTAGTATTCAAACTCATTTTTATTTCAGTCAAATTTAAACTTGTTTAGATTTTAAGTAAAAAAACAAACGCTCCTGATTCATTTTTTAATTTTTTTTTAAAAAGAAAGTTGTTAAAGTTAATTATAAAAGGGTAAATTAATAATTTAAGATTGTTGTACATGACTGACATNATATTAATGCTTGAGAACCATCCTGTAACATATATTATGTTTGAAAATAAGTTAAAGTTTGTGGTCATTCTTGCTTAAATACTTCAGACTTAATAAAATATATTTATTATCATAGTGTTAATTTATAATATTAGTATATCCACCTATGTAATTAGCATTACAAATAATATAAAATTCCATTATATTTTTGAATAATTATTACATTTTATTAATATTTTACTATCAAGTTAATGTTAATATTATTTAATACATATCAATTGGGAATGAGTAACAAATTAATTTTTTCAGATTTTCTTCTATTTGCTCTAGTAAGAGCTAGGATTTGAGATTTTTGTATATTTTTGAGAAGTGTATTTTTGTGTCATCTTTGTATAGAATGAAGGAATGTGTACTTTAATATTTCTATCTTGTTGTGATTTACCGTTCCTCATTTGTATTTTCTCTTTTGAATTATTTGAATACAAATTTTTTCTTTTAAAAAAAATCTAATTATGAAAATAATAATTTTGATTGTATAACAATTATCATATACAATATGTTTATTATTATAGTATATTCATTTCACTATGTAATTCTTTGGTAGGTTATTAATAGTATGAGATTATTATAAAATATTAATTGTATCTTAATTATTACATTTATTATTAACATGATATATTACTTTTGTTTATATTATTTAATTTTAATCTAATGAATATTATTTGCTATATGTAATGTATTATCATTAATGTTGTTTTACTAACATTATTGAGTTAATTTTATCTAAATTATTTATTGTATATAATTTTTATTTCATAATTATCATATAGCATTAATGAATTATCATATACAATTTTTTTGTTTTGTTTTACAAAATCATGTATATCATATCTATTTTATGATAATTATTATATATATTATGAAGTAATGTGTATTAGTCATAATTCAATTTTGTAATGGACATATTCTATTCTCATATATAGGTGTAGAACATTTTTCTTAATATTAAATTATCTTATTTAATTATGTTAAAAAAAATTCAAAATTATGAAAAGTTAACTAGCCAAACTTAATTGTTTTTATATCAATGTGTTTGGTCATATATACACGTTTAAATATCATTAATCAAATCATTGATTAAGGGTTCACAATTATAATTATATAGGCTATGGGCATTTTTGGACTTTCCAAATACATTGTTGTTTTTAAACAATTTAAATTAAAGTGTTATGCAATTTGATTAAACCAAATCACTGAACAGATTAATCTCCAATGTTATAGGTATCCATATCATTTAAAGGGGCCGACTTCATGTAAATTTCCCAATTAAATATAAACATAAAACCCTAACCCTAATCCTTTTGGTCAGACCTTGTATAAGTCCAACTTAAAGACACAGCCCATATCCAATGTTATGTGAGTCCAACTCAGAACCAAAATCCAGTTTAATATCAAACCCATATTACTGAGCACACTCCTCTAATTATCTTATTTAACCCTAAGGCATTATCAAATAAGTTCCCATTAAATCAAATTCTTTCTTTTTAGTCCACATAGATGCCTAAACAAAATAGATAACTACCTAGGGGACCTAATGAATATTTTTCATTACAAGCTCCAATGAATCCGACCCAGTACCCTTTTATCTCATAAATGTAGTGGGTTTTGTTCATTAACTCTGGCTCATTCCACTATAGACTCAGAGTTGTACTCTTGAATTAAACACGCTTATTATCAAAAAACTTAATAATTTAATCTTAAATTATTACTTTAAGTTTTATCCATCGAGCCTTAGAATTACATAGATAATCTCATAAGACACTGATAATTGAAGCTGGATTGAATTAATCATTTTACTCCTCTAATAACATTTTTATCATTGAGATCAGTTTTATAACTAATAAATGAATTAGTTTAATGAACTTACTTCATTAACCAATTTGGTCAAGATTTATCATTCAAGATCTTATAAAACCTTCAAGGTAGTGTCCTTTACATCTTATGGAGTTATGAATTCCATATCTATAGAATAATATTTCTGGCTTATAGAACTTACAATCCCAATTAGCCAAGTTATTGACCTTTATAATTAAGATCTCACTTTTTATTTTAATCAAAGATTACATGTCACGCCCCGAAACCCCTTATACAGGAACCTCGGGGGTGAATTAATAAATAATTAAAATAAAATCAAGGAAAAAGCAAAGAAAATGTTTAATCCAAACATTTAAACATAAAACATAAACTTTTACACAATTTCCAATAAAATAAAAGTTGACTCACTCTACCTAGATATAACCTTGAAACTGCCTGAGATCCTCTATGTGAACTCCGGATCACCATCGCTAGACCCCTGACCTTGGGTACATATGGAGGAAGAGATGAGCAACACAGTCCAGTGGGGATTTCTATAACTACATAGTTCTATAACGTTTTAATTCAAAAGCATGCATCAAACAATACGCATATAGCCTTTCAATCCTAATCTCTCATTTGCAAGCATAGACTAATTTCACTACTAGAAATTTTCTCATTTCAACCACAGCCGTCACGACACATACGACATCGCTTCGTGAGTTCCGCATTCACATCGGATACTCTACACAACCATTCGATACCTCATTAACCTTATCATATCTTTTTCTGTATACTACGAATTACTACGTAACCGTTGGCTAATCTGTACACCTCAGGATCACTGTATAACAGCTAGGCTGATTCAGAGTTTCATTGGGATCCTGCACACAAAGCATGACTATCCCTATCATACGTGGATCTGTGCACAAGGCATGGCTATCCTTATCATACTGGAATCTTGCACACAAAACATGACTATCCCTATCATACTAGGACCCTGCACACAAAAGCATGGCTATGCTTCTCATATTGGGACCCTGCACATAAAGCACAACTATCCCTATCATATTGTGCACCCCCATGAATCCTTGTGCACCAAGTTAGGCCGATCTTGACCCAATCAATTACCTCCCCCTTAGCTTTTCCTGTACACTCAGCTAGGCTAATCTGAGGTTGATTCACGTAATCCGTACATATGTCAAACCTCACGTGCATGTCCATCCTTGCATACTCATATTTTCGTTCCTATTACATACCACGATCATACACATACCGTGTCATTCATGTCTCCCTTGGATCCCGTGTTCCACACTGGGCCCATCCAAGGTCCAACATGAATCCACATTGTAAACTCATTCTATCACTTACCACTAGCCCATCCAACCATTCCTCATGTCTCATCTATGCCATCACATACGTGCACTCACGTATCATCCGTAACTCGACCATCCAATCACACCTGCAGTCACACACATCTATATGTATCACGTGTCTCTCACATTCTATTACTCACGATCACACTACTATGTATCCATAATCCATACCGGGCTTACACCCCGGTTACTCAATCACATGCATACTATCCGATCCCGTGACTGTTCACTCATTTTCATAAACATATGGTCACACACATATGACCCATATCTCGTCCACCACATCATGCACGTACACCCACTGACAGTTCGTGTCTCGTAAGTCTCATTTCTCACGGACACACACACACATGCATACATCACCTATGTCTCATCCATTTCATGACACAATCTCTCACAGGTTATACCCATGTATGCGCACATACTATTCTCTTATTTCTATAAATCCATATATGCGCACATACTATTCTCCTATTTCTATAAATCCATATACGCGCACTTAACACCCTGATCCATGATTACACATAACATTCTATTACTCAATTGCATACACTTTCTATTTCCTATGCCACATCAGTATTTAAGTTTGCATACACATCAAAACGAAATAGAAAGCATAGTTAGAAACCCCTACCTCAATATACGAATCACGGTTCTCGGGCCTCTTCTTCTCTTTTCCTCATCCGTCTAATAATTTTGTCCGTCTCCGGGGTCCCAGATGAGTCCTCGGAGTTACGGAGCCAAAAGCATGCAAAATCAAATAGGGGGTTAAAATGATATTTCACACTTCATGGATGTTATCATAAACTGACAAACCATTAAGGATTAATTGGAAACTAACCAAGCAAGGGTGAAACTGCTCTCCTGAAAACCCTCAGGAGTCCTAATAATAAAACACATGGTAAGGGTGTATTTGCCAACTCCCAGGGCTACAGGGGTGTAATTGCCAAGGGTGCATCGTCAAGCCTGCAAGCTGAGGGGGCAAATATAATTAGGCAGGATAGCCGTGATTCATGTTCACTCACCGAAAAAATGATTGACGACGAATCACGATGAACAACGATCACCACGAGCTTCGTCCCGTCGAGAGAAAGTTGACTGCATCGACATTGAGGCTATCGATGATGGGAGACGACAGATCGGTGATCAACATAGGCGAAACTTCCATGGTCCATCGCCTGTGATCCAGGCCTCAGACGGTCGATCTGGAACAGATCCGGGATCCTCAGGCTAAGACCCGTTGATCTCGACTGGTGCCAGAGGCTGACGATGGCGAAGGAGGGAGATTTGTTTCCAGCAACTGAATCTTCACGATATTGATCTGGCTGATTCCAACGTCAAATGGGGAAACGAAGGCCACCACCAAGACCAGCATACTGAGACGCTTCCATCGCCATCCATCTGGAGGCCTAACTCATTGAAAATATGAACAGTCACCGGTGTCAGTAGTGAAGGCGATTTTCGGTGAATAGGGATGTCTGTGTAGGTTTTTGAATGTCCTGGGCCACTATGTTGTTTATATAGTTTTTGGGATTCAAGGGTCCAAGTGTAAAATTTTAAACCTTCAACGTTCATGGATTCGGTTATGAAGTCTCGGCATCCCAATGGCAACTCATCCTCTTCTAATCCACACTCACGTGACCCTCAAAACATGAATATTGGGCACTAAAGATGAAATATCCATTTACCTCTGTGAAATTATTTTTAGTCTCAAATCTATAAAATTCTTAAATTCATCCGTATCATTCAAATACGTATGTACACAATGTTACTATGTATGTTTCATCCAATACGCATTAAAAACACGTAATTTCTCGATAATTTTCGAAATCTTTTACTTATACCCCTAGAACATTGTTTCAAATATTCGGGTTACTACATTGCAGCCTACAAGTAAAAGGCATATATTTGTGAATTAATTATTATAATTTATTAATATTTTACTATTAAGTTAGTATTAGTATTATCGAACACATATCAATTGGGAATGAGTGACGAATTAATTTTCTTATTATTTTTTATTTTTTTAGATTTTCTTTTCTATGCACTAATAATCATTGGGATTTGAGATTTTGTAGATTTTTGGGTCACCTTTGTATAGAATGGAGGGATGTCTACTTTAGTATTTATATCTTGTTGTGATTTATCGGTTCTCATTTGTATTTTTTTCTTATAAAAAAATCTAATTATGAAATAATAATTTTGATTTTTT
>JANLJB010000430.1:0-40125 GCA_026212285.1 Bursera cuneata
TTTTATGACTTTCATTGATTGGATGGAATTTATGAATATAAAACCCTCATGATTCATTTGGTTGACGTCTCTCATTTTAAAAAAATAATAATAATGAAAGCAATAATCTGTTTTTTTTTTTAAAAGTACGGACTAAGATTAGATCATAATTAATGATTAATTTCTTTCTTTCATCTTGGGTTTGACTTATGAACATGATTTAAGAGTAGAAGGGAGTGGGTATTGCTTGAAATTTTTATAAAATTAATATTTTTGTTGAATATTAATAAAATTTAATAATTTTTAAAACCACGATATCATATTATTAAATATATGCTATGATATTGTATATATATAATATTACTCTTAAAAAAATTATTGCGATTCTCAAACTGCTGAGAAGATGTTTGTTGCCAAATGCACCGTTAATGATCTTGTTGCTTGCGTTCGTAACGCCCCACTTTGTCCATAAACGTATTAGAGTTCAATTTTTATGCTTAATTAGCGTAACTTGGAGTATTAAACGTCATCTGAATATAAATTAAGTGTTAACTCTCTCTTAACTTGAAAGCATGTTGACTCTTCCCGCACAATAAAGGTTACCTTACCCTTTTGCTTGGTCACGTTGTTATCAAGCGGGAGTATTCAATCAATTATTGCGTTGTAATCTGATTATATTAGTAAGCTTAATGCATGCAAGACTCGTTACTGGCATGGAAACAAGTCACTAAGTAACAATTTAAGAACCAGGCTAGGGTAGGGCTTTTGGGCTGGACTCAAGTCTTGTCCATTTAGAGAAAATCGAGAGTAATGCTGAAAGCAGGACTTAGCATTATAGTTGGATTGACATAATTAAAAATGAGGTAGGACAATGTATGATAAAGATATGGAAACTCAATCAGTCCAATAAGCTGGGCCTAGATTTAAACTGGGTTGGGCTTGGCCTAATGAGTTCTGTGATTCATGGGAATTCAACCTTTGAGATATAATGAGGTCAAAAATTCAAACTTGTCAAAGTTGATGCAATTGAGATTTGACATCTCTAGTATAGTATATACAGGCAAGGCAGGGCTCAACTCTCCAAACGCAACGCTTACTTGTCCTCGTTAGGCTGCATTTATCTCTACTTGCATTACAATATGTGCGCTTGTTCAACATTCGGAACGAAAGAAAGCAAAAGTGAGTGAGAAATTTGTGCTATACAATACATAGAAGTTGATTTAATCAAGAGACGGAGTAGCAAAGTCGACCACTCTCATCCCATATATAAACATATTTATATATATCCGGAAACTGATTCTAGTTTCACCCTCAAATCTCGCCACAATAAACAAGAAGAAACCAAAACATCAAACTTGAATAGAAACGGAACATACATTATTTAAAAGAAATAAGAAGATGAGCCCAGATGGAAACTGTCCGGAGCTGTATCCGAAGCTGGTGGCATGCTACTGAAAAGTGGGCTGTGCACATACTCGCTCGAATCAAAGCCGAAGTATGAACCATTATTCCCCATTGTGTCAAAGCTGTTTGTGACACTACTGCTCTGATCAGACAACCCCATCAAGCTTGTAGATTGATCGCTCCAAGTCTCTTGACCCAAATCATAACACGAAGTATTCATCCCACTCGAGTCACCGTAACTCGAGTAGTTCGACAAGTCACAAGGCAATTGAGGAAGTTCGGATGAATAGGACATACCATTGTTGTTATTGTCAGGTTGTTGATAGTTATAGTCAATGGTTGAAAACGTGCCAGAAGAGAAATGGCAGTCAAGGTTCGAATCTTGGTTAAAGATGGGTTGTGGATTCGGCTCGGGTTGAGAGTGAGGGATGTGAAGGGAAGAGAAATCATGTTGTAATGGTTGTTGTTCATCAGGGGAGATAATGGAGGTGACAGAAGAGCCAGCAGGCATATCCGAGTAGACAAAGTTGGTGCGGGCGCGAGGGCCACGCATGGAACGAGCGGCTCTGTCATAGGCCAAGGCAGCTTCCTCTGCAGTGTCGAAAGTGCCTAGCCAATGCCTCTCTTTCGTTGAAGGGTCTCTTATCTCAGCTGCATATCTTCCCCATGGCCTCCTCCTCACTCCAAGGAACCTCGTGCTGCCTCCTGGTGTGGATGAATCCTGCGCTTGTGTCTGCTTCTTCTTGCTTTTCGACGTAGATGAACTCATGGTGAATGAAATGAATTATTTGTGAATGATTTCGTATAAGAGAGAATGAGAGTTTGAGTAGTCTTCTCTGCTGCTGATGACGCTTCGAGTTGTTGTGTTGGTGTTGCATGTGAATGTGAGTCTTTATATAAGAGGGGTTTGTCTCTGCTGTGCTTTCAAGCTCTTTTACCATTTTGCCTTTGAGATTAACATCTAATTATTTATGCAATTAATTTTCCTTTTTGGGGCAATTTTTCTAATGATTTCATGTGGAGGTTTCAATTGATTTCAATCCTTTCCATGTTCATGACATATAAATATGTTTTCTGTATATAAACAAACCAGCCACAAAGAAGAAAGCATTTGGATAATATTTTATTTTGTTGTAACAATGTCATTGCGCAACAAATTTGGATTATAGTTTATAATAATTAAGTATTGTGTATAATGTAATCAGAAAATCAATCATAAGCCATCTATTTGAGTTTGATGGTCCAATTTTATGAGTATTTTTGAGATACCCAATTGGTTTTCAATCCATTCAAACAGTATATTTCAGCTATTGAGTGCAATTCAAAGCCAAGAGAATCCATGACTTCCCCTCCAAGGGCCCAGAGATAACAAAACTCAATCTTAAACAAGTGATCAGTTTCAGCTTTCAAATGATGGGCAAGCTCTCTGCAAACTAATTAAACAAAAAGAATATTTAAAAAATGTTAAGTGGGTTGGCATGATTAGAGTTCTTAATAGCCATGATAAGCATGTTCTCTTTAGATACCTTGTTTCATGATTATTCTCCAATCAAAGTTAAATTTCTTAATGGAAACATATATGTTTCTGGATATGGTATATAGTCCAAAATTGCTACATGTGATGTGAGCTTAATCAATCAAGGAATTACATGAATAGAGTTCTAAACAATCATGGACACCTCACCACACACAATCTAATAAGAAATATAGAGATCACTTTATATGGCTAAGTCTCCCTCAAAAGGTTCCTAAAAGGCTCATCTGCAGATTCTAATGATAATTGCAGATGGGTGGAGGCCTCCATGCCTTTCTGGTAATCATCAGCTCCCATCCATCATATCAACATTATTACATCAACAATTAAAGTGTCAACTTTCATAGGATTGAAAAACTTGAAAAGCTGTCTGATGTATCAGCTAGATTCAATATCCATCTGCACCTCAGTTACCAATAATTTCTTCAACCATTAATGAAATGATCAGAATCATGAGGGGGATGATTATATTAAAATCTTCCCAGATTAAAATTTCCACTAATGATTTCATAATAACACTCATGAGCCTGCAGCAAAGCAAATACATTCCCCCTTCTCATGTCAGAGAATCTATGTGGTGATTTTATTAATATTAAGATGAACAATTTGTTTTAGTGAGCTAAAATATCCAAAGGGCGTGATGGGGATGTGTGTTGAACATTGTTAAAGCACCTTGTTTTGGACTCATTATCTTGTGATTACTTGCAGAAAGGGGTCATAACGAGGTGATTTGCTGAAAAGGTTTGGTTAACAACAAATTAGATAATGTTATCTCTATTGGGGTTATAAAGTGGCCTGCCCTGGTGCTGAAGGAATATCATTGCCTCAGCCATGTGCACCCATTTTGATCAAGAAAATCAATCATAAGTTGCACAGCTTTTCCTTTTTAAAACCATGCTAGCTCTTTAATTTAATTCAGTTTCACCCATTATTATTATTATTATTATTATTTTGCCAATTTTGAAGCATATCAATCCCTTTTAAAACTATTTAATTATAAGGAATTGAACTGAAGTTGATGTTGGGGAGCATGTGAAAGAGAAACACATAGGCATACCTTTTCTTGAAGAAAACAATAACTATCCACTAATTAAACTTAATTATCCAGACCAATTTACTAATTTGAAGTGGCCTTTTGACCAATTGTCCCACTCTATGGTCTATTATTTAGCTTATATATACTATAATAATGCTTCAAATTAGAATTTATAATTATCAATTAGTAGGCTGTCTTGCATATATCAGTATCTTCTGACAGTGATATGACCTAATTAATTAACAATCTCAAACTAATAACACTTACAAACTTCAAGTTTTACTCATTTTGATGAGTTTAACCTAATACACTTTTTAAAAACATCCTAATTATAAACTCTCATGTTACTTTTACCTCATTAAAGAAAGAATTCTGCATTTAATTTTGCATATCTTTTCCCAATATTGATCCAAAGCCATGAGCATCTCAATTAACTAATGTGATAACTTTATATTTAAATCAAAATCTAACCCTAGCTAGATGAAACAAAAATGTCCTAAAATTGGGGAATGTTACATGTTTTTCACTTGAAAGGGGTGATCTTATCTAGCTATCCACCCAAGAATTTCAATTCAACCGAGGCAAATTAGGTCAAAAACCTACAACATTGTTAATTTTTTTTTTCCATGTAATGCAGGCACAAGTTGGTGAAAAGGATAGATAAGTGAAATTGAAAGCAGAAGCAGCATCCTTGGGATTAGGATTAGAGGGATTGATACTACCCTTCATTTTAGTTAAATATTATATGTATACAGTGGATTGATTATTTCAGATTTTTGTCTTCTTCGATAATTGCTAATTTGTTTGTCTAAATGTATCCTTGCTAGTCAATGATTCTAACTTACCCTATGCAACCAAGCTCAGGCAAATTATAAAATACAGATCACACACACGTACTAGTATCTTATTTTAATCTTTTTTTTTTTTTTCAATATATTGACTAACCCAATTGAATAATGTTTTTATTTGGGTTTAATCTAACTTCAATAGAATGACATAAAAGAAAAAATATATTAATAAACAAAAAATGGATTAATTTAAGATGTTTACCTTAATGTCAGAAAAAAAATTCAAAAAAATCATGTATTACTTCTTTGACATTTTCAAATCGTTAACCGATTTTATCAAGTCATTTATTCATAAAAAATGGCCAGAGTTGAAAAATAAATAGTTTAACACCCTTTTTGAAAATAGAATATGAAGATAAAATTAATGAAATTAAATTACACTAAAAAATTGTTCTAATTGTTTATTAGTTATATATATATATATATATATGAAGTTGAGGAAGCTAAAGACAAAATAGAAAGAGGGATGGGTCATATTCATTACAGAAATAAAAATTTTGCTTTGAGAAACCAAACCCTGAGAACATGAGGCTAATGTCCATTTGTGGGGTTTCTTCAAACATCAAACTTCTCTTCTCTTTCTTCTCCCATGTGCAGCCAAAGTGGGCAGCACTATCTCCTTTAAATGCTTCTTATTTTTTTTTTTTTTTTTTTTTTTGGAATTTAATTAATTGCCTCACAAAAAGTCTTTCCAACGTCCATAGTTGGTAGATCAATCAATTTCTAACTAAACACAAATCTTAAAATATGGATTTTTTGTACTTTTAGAAAACAATTTCTCCAAAAACAGTTTTGAAAAACACAACCAATGGCAATGGCAACATCTTTCTTTTTCAGCATATGCAGTCATGTGGTCTCTCTAGTCTCTACTTCGTCCCAAGTCTTTACACCTCCACCTAAACTATAGTATAGACTTCTGTTGCTCTTTTGTTTTATATTTTTATTTAGATTTTAACCTGCCTAAGGCTTGGCTCGGCCATCCAAAAAGGAACTCAATTCAAACCTTGAAAAGGATTGTTATGCTTTTCGGTTGAATTAAAATATGAGGAGAAGGAGAGTGGATGGATACTGTGTGTGAGAATGCTTTTTCCGGGAATTTGGAGGGTCTGTTTCTTGTTTCTTCTGGAAATAATGTTGCTTGAATTCTTTTGTAGCCCTATGTGGCTATGCTTTTTTAGACATTTTGTTGCACAATGTCATCACCCATTGGCATATTGTGCTTGTGCAGGCCAGTTTGAATTCACTTGGAAGTGTTTCCCTAAAATAATGCAGTCTTTGCGTTGAAAATAAAATCAACCTTTTCCTGGAACTTCGATTGTAAACTGAAATATATCTGTTCATACTATTAGTCCATTTCAGTTTGAGAATGTAATATTTATTTCCTATTTACATACATTTAGATGCTCAGTGAATAGTGAATGATGTACAAAAATAACGTGAAATTCTCTGTGTTTATTGGATGTAAAAGGTCTACACAATTCGGAATACTGGGATTCATGTTCCTGATTCTAAAGAAAGAAAAAAAAAAGAGGTAATATTGAAATGGGCTGTTAATTTGAATAATCTAAATGATGCAGATGATCCTATCCTGATAAGATATCGGATAAAGTTTTCACTTGATAGTTAAATGGTCTAACAAAGAACTGTGTTCTGTATCTGGCACAGTTTTGACAACCTAAACCACTCCTTTTGGGTAGCATTATGACTATGCAGGGTCCAGATCGTACATGATAATGCTCTGACAGGCCCAATAATCTTTACCTGTGTGAGTGTGACTATCATTTATGCTCCTACAGTAAGACTTGCCAGATGAAGTGGTCTACGTAACCTGATCAGCTTATTATCTGATAAGTTTTGAATCAAATTATTAGGTCCCTGAGAAAATTAAGTTATCTGTACACTGACAGATGTTCTAGCAAGATCACATAGAAAAGCCGCTAGGCATTTTTTTTTTTCCTACACTTCATGACCAAATGCAAATTCGGAATGGTCATATACGTATCATGCCAAATATCACAAATATTGTATCATGGAATACATATTCCAGAGAAGGAGCCGATGTAGGCTTAAGAGAAAAGGGAATATCTGGAATTCCATCAATTGTCAGAAATAGACATTTGATAATTTCGCAAAAAAATTTAAGAGAGTAAGTGAAATCATTTTTCACTTGACAGTTTGTTCTTCCCAAATTGGAATGCAGTACAGGACACTAGGAATTACAAGAACCTACTGTAGAAAGTCTAAAAGAGACAGAGGATGTCTGGATGATCATGGCAAGAGATGAGTATCTTACGTCAAAGGCAACCTAATTTGCCAAGGGAATCTGCTTAAAGCACTAATGCCATGGTGTTGGCTACTTTGAGGATTCACATAGCAATTTGGAGATATAATTTGACACTGATCAGTTAAATCTTCTGGCAATGGCAAGGAAGGGGATTCCACTATCTCTTCTTCCGTCTCTAATTGTAGCTCCTTTGTCATAACTGTTAGAAATTCCTCCAGTGCCTCACGCATCCATGCATATCGACACAATTCAAATGCATCTTCTATTTTTAGCTGCAGAAAGAAAACAAAATAGCAAGAGCAATATAGTCAGTTAGAAGTCCTTAACATTCATGAAGCATGCAATAGCAGATAGCAATATAGATGCTGGAAATGGAAAGAGTATGCTGCTGGGATTACAAAGAGTTCCCCTGCACATTTATTGGCATACTCACCCATTTTCTATAGCGGTTCTCCTGCTCTGGCCAGCATTCAAGCTCCTCAGTCACCTCTAGTGCAAACATATACCCTTTGCAGCTTCCTTCCTGGCTATGTAGATCTTGTCTGCTCTTGCTTCTAAACTCCCAAACTCCCAAGGGAATTTCCTAAACAAACATAAACTTAGCCTATTAAACAAACAATACTGACAAGAAAATTCAGCTTTTCTATCATGAGATAGCATTGGGAAAAACACTAGAACAACAAAACAATTAAATCTTAAGCATAAAGAAAGACCTACTCTTAGTATTCCTTTCACTCCTGCTTCCTCCATTGCCTCACGACAAGCAGCTTCATTAACAGTTTCATCATCTTCCCATCCACCCTGAAAATAGAACAATGAAAAAAACATAAATAGAATATTCAATTGTCAAACCCAAATGTGGCATGAGGAGAAAATTTTGTACCTTTGGAAACACTAGATCGCTCCGATTAGGTGAAGAAACCATGGCAACTTCTATCCTGTTCTTTATATCATCAAATTCATCCACACCAACCTTTATTATCCGGTAGGGAATGCATCTGATGTATACACAACATCGTTAAGCAACAATACATAACCAAAAGCATTCATTTATAAACACACATCAAACTTCAACGATATCAAACCTATATGTACAAGGGTTGTGCTTAAGTAGGTCTTAAATAATTTCAAAATTTTCCCACCACCATGTTTCAAACACATTAAAAGATGATCATATTTCAGGCTCCTTAAGCTCGAATACACTTATAGAGAGAGCCAGAACATATCAAACACTTTTGAGTTACTATTACAAACCATCTGTGAAACCTTTATGTCGATTATTATGAAAAGATGATTCAAAACTTGGAGTAATAATTACCCCTTTTTGTCTCACATAAAAATGATGAAAATGGAATTATTATATCAATCAATATTCAGGAGTGCAAAAATTATCTCATCCCTGAAGTCACAGTATGCAATCATCACCATTTCAACCTACTTGCATTAGCTGCAACATCAACAACAATGGGGCAGATACTTCAACATTTTTCCACCTACAACTGGCCCATACCAGGGAAGGAAAGGCCAAAATCGATTTAACATTGATTAATTATTATATTGATCTGGTGAACAAATTCCACAAATGGGACAAAACAGATCACGCATCACCACAAAATTATTTATGTACAATATGAAGTCAATGTCAATGATGAGGTCCACATGGTTAAAATTATTGGATATGTCAGTATTTGAAGTGAAAAAGCAATATTTTGACCCCAAAACAAGACAAGTTTCTCTTAGAACTAAATATTCCTCTCCTCGTTCAAGAAACCGAACAAGTTTCTCACAAAGATACCCTTTAACCTTTCTCAAATCGTTTTGTTAACGAACAGGACATTGTTTGATCTTCGAAGTTTCCAAATACAAATTAATTGCAGACTAATCTATATGATGTAAAAATGTTTTTGAATTACAAATTCAGTCCCTTGAATAATTTTGTGTTGTTTGAAGTTGTAGGCTGATAAAACAAGGAAAGTAGGACATGTTTATTGCCAACAACATCAGTAACAAGCAGAAGAAAACAAACAAAATTACGACAAAAAATGACACAAACAAATAAATAAACAAAGAAAGAAGCTGGGGATTACCCAGAAACAAGCCGGAAATTGTTTTCATAACGTTGCCGGAGTCTCCCCGTTCTTGCTTCTAAAGACGACATGAAGTTCTTCTGCAAATTGAAACGAGACCTGAACTGATGAGCAACACTGAGAAGGAAGCCACAACCCAGAAGAAGGAGAAGAAGCAAAAGCAATGATAAACATTAACAGTAACAGATGAACGAAGAGATGAAAAAACTAATTAAACCACGTACGTCTCGCTAGTAATTACCATGAAAACCAAACCAATTTAACGAACAAAAAAAAGAAAAATCAATAAAATATTATCCAACCCTTTTAACAGCAAAACAAGGTACACTTACCAAGTTATCGTTACAAGAACGTGATGATGCAATAAACAACGAGAACAACACAAACACACAGAGCTTTGGCTTCGTTTCTTTTTGTGTGGAAACAAAAGAAACCCTTAAAAAGGTTAAAAGCTTGAGAGGCTAAAGCTGAAGAGTGGATGAGCAGATTCTTTTAGTGGCATGAAAGCAAGGTCGGGCTATGTGCAGACTAGGGGGACCACCATGAAACATGGAGAAGCTGATTAATGAAACTGAAAAAGTGTCGCTGTGGCCAGCTAGCCTAAGAGAAGATTATTATCTGCCAATTTGAGAATCTAAAAGAACTACAAGGAAAGGAAACGATGAGAAGAAGAAGACAATAACAAAAAAATTTTATCTGCAAAAAAAATATTAAAACAGAGAGAAGTTTACGCAAGGCCGGTAATAATGGCAATCCATTTATGCATAATCAATGCCTAAGTTTGGACAGCTTTATAATACAACCCGAGACTGACTACGTTTCATCATCATCCTGCCCATTGCTTACGTGCTCATGTTTAACTATAAATATTACCTATTAAATATATAAATGGAGAGGTTATTCACTTATCAATCATTATTAATTATATTTTTTATTTATAAAAAAATATATTTTAATAATAATTTATTTATTAATTATTATGAATTATATTTTTTATTCATTAAAAATATATTTTAACGTTTTTTATCTCGTATAGATTTTTAAGAATTAAATTATCTTTATTCTTAATTGATTAATTTTTTTGGATTATTTTTGAGAGAGTAATATTAGTTTAAAAAAAAACTAATTATTTGTTGAAGCATGAACAAAGTGGGACCTAATATTACTCTACAAAATAAAGTCAACTTTATGTGTGAATCTTAGTGGTTGCATTGTTCTGATTTTATTGCCTTTTATTATTATTAGTTATATATTATTATTCTATTTATTTTGCCCACATTTATAGTTTAACGAATAATCTATTTATTTTGATAGCTTCCAAGAAACTTTGTGCCTTGCTACATTTTTTTTAACTAATTAAATAAAAATATTGGAATCCTAAATTCACCCCACTTGGGTGTTTTCAATTATTTGTATAATTATTAAAGTTTTGTGCGTTTATTAATCCATAAATGTAACATATGATTAATTAATATTCAACCACCCCTTCTAGTCTGAATAGATATTAATCCACCAAAAATTAAAATATATAATTATTTATTTATATATATATAGTACTCAATAATTGCTCTTTGCATAATAATTAATCTCGTTGGTATCAATCTCTTATAATAACAATCATTATTATTATATTAAAAAAATTCTTGAATTAAATTTATTTGTTCTTCTCCCACACATAGTAATTAAGTTTAGGGAAGAAGAAAAAAAAAATGTGTCCACCAACAAATATTTAATATACACATATACGTGTACTCTCGTAGGTTACGTTTGTTTATAAATTTTATATTTTTGTTTTCAAAATTAAGTAAAAATATCTGATTGGTTTTGAATGGTTTTGAATTTTGAAAATGAACTTATTTCTAGAAAATGGTATCTGAAAATGAAAACAAAAGTCTCTTATTAACTAAGTAAAGTCATAAATATATATAAACACAGGTTTCACTTTTTGACTTATATTTCATGCTTTATACGAAAATAAACTTTCATCTTTTTCATCTGTCTTTAATTTTTTGGAGACCAAGACTTGGGTGAAGAAGAACATTCACTTTCTGTAACTTTCAAGACTTGCGTGAAGAAGAGCATTCAATCCCGGCAAAAATCATTCGTAACTCCATTTATTGAGAATCTCTTTACAAAAGACGAATTATTTGTTCTGTTTTCACAAAAGAACACTTAATCTAATTCTAAAAATTGAAGGAAAAATAATTTCCTAATCACTTGAAATGATAAGAACCTTGGGAGAACCACACCCCAAAAGCTAACTATTGAAGTGTAAGAGTCTAAAGCCTTATAAATCACACACAAGAAGCTCACACTTCCAATGTGAGATTCAAGTCTCATACATGGGCCGCACGATTGCAACCACCGGGAGGCGTGATGTAGGCTCTGATACCAATTGATAAGAACCTTAGAAGAACCACACCCCAAAAACTAGCCATTGAAGTGGAAGAGTCCAAAGCCTTATAAATCCTACACAAGAAGCTCACACTTCCAATGTAGGATTTAAATCTCATACCTTGTAATTAGGACCCTAACATGAAATTAATTAAAATAGTTTTAAAATATCAAAACGTGATCGACTCTTAAAATATTGTATGATCATGTTAATGGAAGGTGAATGGAGTCAAAAGAAGAAAGGTAGATGAGGCAACAAGACGATTAAATTAATCCATCAATTGATGAAGCTTCCTTGAGGGTTCAATGTGTGAAGAAACTGGAAACTTTTAATAATCTACATTGGATGATAAGTTATTTTAAGTTTATAAATCATAACACAGTGTCCACGCTTCAATCCTTGATAAAAAGCAACTCTAACTTTTCAAATATAAATTGCAGCAGGCCAGACATGATCGTGTTCGTGCAGGCTTGGCAAAAGCAAGACCTAGTTAGTCTCGTCTTATAATTTTCTTCGTTATTAAGTATCCGGGAGATTAAAAAAATGAACCAAGTTAAAAGTGTATTAAAAATTTAGATATGATGATGATATCTAATAACATATTTTCATTTTTTTTTATAGTCGATATGTAATGCTCAATAACCGATAAATCTTTTTAAATACAAAACACACATAGGACTGTCATTTCATAATATCAAATAATATTTTTCAATGGTCGGCTTAATAATGAAACATTTGGTAACTGTTTGTATTGAATATATTTTAATAGTATACATAAAATACAACCCTTAAATTAATGGTGAAGTTACATGACTGGGTCTAGGACCATGCAACAATAAATGTGAAAAGGACATGCGACGATCCCACATGCATGCCGACATACATGTCGATGAACAATCACATGCCCAGTTTCTGCGTATCCATCCAAGTCTCATGCAACAAATCTATTCAATGTTTAGTCAAAATATGGTGAGAAAGATTCTTAAATTTTATTCATATGTCTAACCATATTTTTTTTTTCTGATTCTGAAATCTGAATGCTCCATAATTTCCCAGAAACATAGAAAGCCCAATAAACAACAATAAGTGGTTCGTTGTTGACTGACAGGAACGATACATATTAAAGCATCATCAATTCCGGCATATAAATTGCCGTGTATAAACAAGCTTATGCTTGGCTAGCTAGCATTCATATATATATATATATTGACCTGACCACCGAATAATGCCCGGCACAGCAGCTTTTAGCTGCTTTTGCTGAAGATTTGAGAGTTCAGATTTGGCAATAACATCGCCCATGTGTCTCTTTCCAACCCAACTGCTGGCTGCTGCTTGCTGCTTAATCCATCACATCCTCTAGAAACTTAAAATGTCAAACTTATAACAACTATTGGTTTAAACCAATTTGATGATTGCTTTCCTTTTAACTGAAAACATCTAGATATGCAGTACTTTGAATGTTTTTAGCAACTCGAAGTTACACACCCATTAGGGTTTGGAATGTGAAGGGACACGAACGAAGACATGTTGGACGGGGGAGGGGCACAGTGATTGAGTTTATAGAGGTTATTTTGTTTTGCCCTACAACTCAACTTGTTGAAACTTTCTTCATAGCTAGCGTGGGCGGAGCAGAAATAATGTTGCGTGTAATGTGATGATGATTTGAAAGCATAATATATGGTTCTCTTTTGGACTGACTTTATGCAAATATATGCTTTCTGATTTGCTTTGCTTTGCTTTGGTTTAGCATCATATTCTTCAGTCTATAATGAGTTTGATTAATCACGTCCATCCACGCTTGCACTCAATTATATACCCATCTTCTTTCACCAATATGGGTCATGCATGGCTAATGAATAGTAATGATTCTATACGTCTCTAGCTCGCTACTCCATCTCCATGGCCGGCAGATGCCCATTTCAAAATATAGATTGATTCACTTCGTGACTTTATAATTGTTTTTCTCATAAACTAACAATACTTACCAAATTAAAACTCTCTCTCTTTATTTAATATTCATAACTTTTCGTATTCGGATTTATCAATGTCTTTGTGTACCTACTTGTTAAAATGAAAATTTCCTCTCTTTTTTTTAGTATTTTTTTTAATTTATTCTCTTACTCCTTTTATCTTGATACATGTTTATAAAACTTTTATCGCAATTCGTTAAACGAAATATAATATACAATTCTAATCTTATCAACTGGTGTTAATAACAAAAGGAGAATTGTATACTGTATCTGTTTTTAGGCATAATAATTATAGACAACGAGGTTCGAAGGAACTGGAAAGGTAATGGAAATGGCCCCTCCAAAACACAACACAGCATGAGAACCTCATTTTACTTTTAAAAATGGGAACGGCCACAGCTGTTGAGTGTGGTGAGAAGGACAAGTAACAGAAGTCTTATCAAATCATGGTCAGACTCCAGAGATATAAAAAAGTGCTTCCCAACAATATGTGATTGGGAGACACCTTTACCTTCAAAGCGGCTTTTTGCCTTTGCAGTACCTCAAGTTGCATAGATTGTGAACGATCAACTGGGTAATTTCCTAGAAAAATATCTGAAATATCTGGAGAAGAGAAGGGCTTTAGTTACGTAGCCATTTCAATTCAGAAAATCATCTTTAATATATTCATCAGAGTAGTTTAAAAGCATCAAAGATATGGCGCCATTGCCACATCCAGTCTGCACCCTGGTGGCAGTGACCAGTCTAATGAAGGTTGGGTTGGGTTGGGTTTGGGCTAGGCTAATGGGCGTTGCTATGAGATTTTGGGTCCAACCAGTGATCGTCATTAAAAATAGAAGACTGACTAATAAATTGCCTTTGGGAAAAGTCTTGCTTAAATGTAAAGGCACAACTTTTTCAAATAGAAATTTCAAATTTAAGCCTCTAAAAATGAAATCATCAATAAAACAAGAAGCTATTACTCATTACATAGCAAAACAAGCTGAATAACCAGACCTCATTTTACCACAGATAACAACCGAAATATTGAGATGGAGTTAGCACGATAATGAGATTGCAGTGTAGTGTCTAGTTATCTCCACTGCTCATGATTAAGAGAAAACTGTACCTCTTCTGCTCATGATTAAGAGGCAACTGCATCTCCGCTTCTCATGATTAATAGAAAAATGCAGATGGCCATGTTGTACGGCAGTTTAAAGGGCTAACAAACATCCAATTTTATTAACTTTCACCAGAACATATAGGCTGACAGTTAAGGTGTATCTATGTGTGTCTGTTTTACTCAACAGGGACAAATCTATATTACCCAGTATTCAACTATTTGATTTATCCACGTATAGTTGTCCAGCTCGCTCATCTACCTTATCAGAAACCCTGAGCCCAGACACATTAATACATTACACACGCATGCAATGAACAATGAAAAACCTGATTCATTATCACTATATTGTAGTTATAAATGAACTGTTTAAAATTCCATCACTACAATGTGAAATTTGCGAGCAAGCCATAAAACAGCCGAAATTTTCAATGCATCTAAACTACCATTTTGTTGACACTAATCACGCACCAATCCTCACCTGGATGCAAAACAGAACAGAATTACTAAAGCACAGACCCAAATAATCGATGCCGTGAATCAAATAAAAAATTACTAGCAACCACAAGAGATTTATATGTAAATATCACAAAACATAAAAGCACAATTGAATCGTGCGCTGTTGCTTTTGAGTAATGGATCAACAAGAGACTTTTTTTCTTTTAATTTTTTGGTCATGTTCAATGAAAGCATGTATCATCATTCAGAAGACTGCAAGCAAAAACTTGCACCAAAAGCAACTTGAATCCTGGCAGAAAATGAAATTTGATCTTTCAAACATTAAAACATCCACTACACCAAGTAACTTAAATTCGAAACATAAGGTTATCACTGTCAAACCATTAAATGTTCCACCAAAATTAATACATCATAACCAAAACAAAAAGATGATGGTGAATTTCTTGCATCATTTGAGTACCACTCAATCACCCTTTCTCCTAAAAGAGCATCCCTCGGTGAGTCTAGCACGGCCACCAGTAGGCTGGCATAGAACTGTCTGGCAATTACCGCACACCACAACAGTTTGAGAGTGGCTAAAGACGGTGGTTCTGCATTTACCAAGAAACCAAAAAGTGAATACAATACACATTTCAAGTCCAACAAAAGATATCCACATAATAACCTATATTTTTTATAATGCAGAAGCCATAATACTTACATGTTGAAGCAACCCTGGCATTTGACATCCTTCATCAAGAACATCATGGGGAAAGAAAGGAAAAACCAGTTAATATGAATGCACAATAAAACTTAAAACAAAGACAAGAACATTATTGGCATCAATAAAGGAGTATTCTACTTGCTTTCTGAAAAAAGAAAAATTAACCTTAACACCATATCTCAAAACAAGATACAAGTATAGCAAGAATGCTAAACAACAAATACCCAAATAATTAACGAGGGAAAAAAAAAAAAAGAAATAGTGTTAGTTACCATAAAAAAGGAATTGGGGGACTGAACAAGTCGTTTGAGCTTGTGCTTCCTCTTCTCAAGCTCCGCCGGAGGATTCAACAAGTCAATATCGTTTTGGAGGACCTATAATCACATTAATTATTTGAAACAAAAACAGCAGGTAAGCAGCACTGTCTCAAACAAAACCCATAAGCAATCGCTAACTTGATAAAGATGTTAAAAACAACAAACTACGGCATTACTTCAAAAAAAAAAAAACACCTCTATACAGTTGCCAAAAAAAAATCATACAAACATCTTATAAAATAAAAAAGAAATCTTACAAACTAAATAATAAATAAATGATCCTCTACTTGTCAACTAAATAAAAACAAATACAAACGATAAAAAAAAAGAAGTTACAAAGCACCATACACAAGTAGAAAAAAGAATCATACTTTCTCAATTCCTTCAACTTGGGCGATAAAACCAATTATTCAAAAAAATCCTAAGAAAATTACTTGATTTATACGAATGAAAATAACTAAAACAGAACAGCAATAGGAGCCACTTACAATTCTATTTACTTATATTTTCCTAGGGTTTCTCAGCAAACCAACACAAGACGAAACGTTCTAACGAGGAAGTAACAAAAGTAAAAAACATCATTGCAGATAACTAAGTAAAACAAAATAAGAAAATAAGTAGATATCAAATTAAAAAAAAAAAAAAAAAAAAGATCTGATATAAAAAACAGGCATAAGAGAGATATGATTCTGTACAAAGATTAAAATGTANTGCAGATAACTAAGTCAAACAAAATAAGAAAATAAGTAGATATCAAATTAAAAAAAAAAAAAAAAAAAAGATCTGATATCAAAAACAGGCATAAGAGAGATATGATTCTGTACAAAGATTAAAATGTACTTACCATTTCTGCAAATGCTACAGGAGAACCAGGAAACCCTAGAAAACCCTAGCAGAGAGTATCTCAGCGGACGGAGAGGGTTACTTTGCTGTAAGAATGTTATATATAAAGCGGAAGTGAGGTGTTCTGGACCGTTAGATGATTATGTGTTCGATCTTGTCCCTTCCTTTCGTTAGTAACTGTTTTGGGCTTTTCGGGTCACATCATGCGGTTAAGTCAATGGATATCTGCGGCCCACTTTATGGGTTCAAGAAGTTAAAAAAAAGTGGGCCTATTTGGAAATGGATTTCTTCGGCCCACTTTATGGGTTCAAGAACTTAAAAAATGTGGGCCTATTTGGCAATTTTTATTATAAGAATTATTTTATGGTTTTAAATTTCCATATTTTTATAGATTTTTTTAATATTAATATCAAATTTAACCTTACATGAATATTAAATATTATTTTCGAATTAATAATAAAATAAATTTCCAATTTGGGTTTTTATGGTCTTTAAAAATTCATTTTCTATCATAAGTTTTTTCTTAAAATGTTTTACGTAGCTGTTCATCCCCACAAAAGTAATTATTTGATATTGCAAAATCACTTTTCCACGCATTTGGCATGACATCATTTTCATAGAAGAAAGAATCAAAGTGTTCCAATCAGATATTTTCCAGTGAAGTACCCATCAAATCATTTGTTTTCTCTGTCAACATTCTCACTACAAGAAGGATTTGATCTTTTCATCCAAACACTCACCTGGCAAGTTTCAATCTTTCCAATTTAAGCATCATAGCATTTTTGTTTAGCTTTCAAGGATTGGAGTACGAGCTAAATATTCTAATAGAAAGCAAATCGCAGATTCGACCAAACAACACCTATTGTATTGACTGTTGATGCTCAAATTTGTTTTACTAATCAGCTGAAGCATTTCCCTTTAAAGCATTCATAGGTTCATTATCCCTCTGTCACTCTTATCATCAATCATTTAGATACAACTTGGGTTTGTCCTTTTAATACAGTCAATCGTAGATGCTTTCACTTTCTTGTCTATTTTGAAACTGAGAAACATTTACTAGTGCTTCCCGAATCAAGTTCTTTTTTTTTTTCTTTTAACAAAAAAAAAAAAAAAGAGGCCTACATGCTTTTCAAAGAAATGCTTTTGCTCATAAGCGTTCTCAGCATTGTCATTTAGAAAATAATACAGAAACCAAGCATATCAACAACAGCCAAACAATAAGCTTATCATGCCAATACGCCAACTACAACTACAATGATCTCATCCTTCAACATTAATCCTATCCTGTTTACAATAACTTGTCTTCCTTAACTAAGAGTTCAAGCAGCTAAAATGAAGCCAAAAGGCAGAGATGTTGGAATAACCTGAAAACAATCAGGTAAGTGGTTCGAACACACTATCAGAATTCTGAAACTCTTGAAAATTGTAAAATCAGTGTCAGTTAAAGGGATAAGACGCTTTACATAACACTTTGAGAAAGTAACAGACTACAATGCTATGAATAAAGATGTAGCACAAATACACAAAGGACTTTTTTAAGACTGAAAACAAAGAATGGGGTTTATTTCTCAAGAACAGTTCCTCTTACAAGTAGGTCAAGATGATATTGACCGAATTAGAGTTGAAATGCATTAAGGAAGCAGTGGCACAGAAATTCAAATAAAAATTGCCACTAAAAAGAATAACAATTTCGATTTTAGTGAATTGTGTCCTGTATGGTTCTGTATCGTACAAACAATATGGTTAAATGCATATTTGCTTGAACGAAACTTCAAGCCACCACCAGCAACGGAGAAGCCAAAATTTGCCCCTTCAATGTATTTGATACTAGCATCTGTAATGTGACTGAAACACTAATATAGTCTACCGAATTAGAAAAAATTATTCTTCTCCTCACCATCTGCATCGTGAGAACCCCCACTGTTCTGTCAACTGAACAATCAGTCATGTCAGTCATAATAGCAATCAAATACCAGTATAGTTGTTATTCCAGATCCAGTCTCTTTTTCATGGCCTCATAAACCATGTAAGTAATGCTTGCAGATGGAACAACTTTGAGCAGATTAGGAAATAACCCTTTGTAGAATCCCCTAAAACCCTCGTGTTGGAAAGTTTTCTTAAATACATCTGACATTCTATTATAAGAAGTGTCACTCTGAGCTTGCATTCTGAAACCCGAAGCAAAATTAGGCTCAAAATGATTGGTGAAAATGAACAAAAGCTGCTAGACATTAGAATAAATTGTACCACCACAACTTACCTTGTTCTGACAACCTGCAATGGGTAAACACATGTTGCTCCTAAAGATCCAGAAAGAGTCCCACATCCCAGTTGCACAAGAGGACCAGGCTCTACAAAAGGGTAAAAAGCATCAATATTGCAATAGAAAGCAAACTGAAACAGAAAATGATTAAAGACTAAAGCAAAGGTCATCTATATGGGCAATAACAAAGACCTCACCACTGTCATGAAGAATGTACTTCTTGGACATATCTTTAAAGGTTTCATAGGCAGCGAGATCAATCCCTGCATAAGGGATGATCCCAAGAAGTGATGGAACAAGGCCTCTGAAAAATGCACGTGGTCCCTCCTGAACCCATATGTTCCTTGACATTGCTCCAACATTTGGAACTTTTCCACCTTCACCAACATAAGTTTGTAATCGGGTTTTCACAAGATCCATTGGGTAAATGGCAGTTTGTGCTACAGCACCTGCCAACCCACCAGCAAAAAGTCGCCCTGAGGCACCAATATTTTCCTTCTGATCTTCTCCTCTAGCATTCGCAACGAAAGTTTTCAACATTTCATAAGTATAAAACCTGATAGCACTTTCAGGTGCCACTTTTAGGACATTTAATCCATTGCCTCGGAAAAATCCCAAGAAACCTCCTTCCTTCCATATCTCCCTTATAGCCGGCATGATCTGAGCTTTTGTTGTTCTAACTTGCAAAAGGACCTTCAGACGATCAAGAGGAGCAGTCGCAGTACGAGATGTTGCCCCAGCCATTCCTCCAGCAATCAAGTATCGACTCGGATGGACATGCTTACTAATGCCCTCAGGGATGACTGCCTGTTCCCCGATATCAACAAGGCATACCCTTTCTAAGTAATGATAAATATTCTCAATAGTTGCCTCATGAGGGCAAAGCAGAAGAAAGTCCCTCCATTCTTCAAATGTTATAACTCCATTGTTATCCTTATCCACACGCTCAACAAAAAGAGCAAGCTTCTCGTCATCAATTTCAATCCCTACAAAAGTGAGACTGCTGTGGCTTATAGAAGGAACACAAAGAACAGAACCCACTACAAAATTAACCAATTCCTAAAAAAAATTTCATTTAATTAACAAAAACAAATCAAATAAACTAACCCACTAAAGAATCACATAACAAACTTGATCTTAATCTAGAAACAAAAGTAATTCATGTACCCAGAAAGGGAAATTCAATTCAAAGTTAGAAATATGAAATTTACCTGCCCTGACAAGCGCCTGGTAAAGCTCTTCAGGCAAAATGCAACCATTGTGTTCAACATCAATAGCCTGAAAAATCCGGTAAAGCTCGAGCTCCTTGTCGTCCATGTAACGACGAAACTCTTGGTAATCAACACGTCCATCTTTATTTGCATCACAAACATTCAACAAATCCTTAGCGTATTTGTACTCAGCAGGAATATTCAAAGCGGAGAGGCCAGCCTCAATCTGGGCATAATCTAGACATCCAGAGTTCAACTTATCAAAAAAGTTGAAAAGACTTCGAATTCTCTGCTCTCTCTCTTCTTTAGTCTCCCTCAAAGCCAGCAAAACATGTTCCATCGTCACAGGCCCCGTCTTCCTCACCGGATTGCATCCCTTTTTCGAACTTTTGTCTTCCATTGTTCGCCGGAAAACAAAAACCCCACGTGGGTGTGAGTAAAAGGCAAAGAGAAATGACAGTCAAGTCATCGGGAAGGAGAGATTGGGCGTGGTAGAAGGGTATCACCGGCCACATCCGCTGTCAAGAACGTGCGTGCCCATCAAAAAGATTAGATTTTTTTTTTTTTGGGGGTTCTTGTTGGTGTAAATTGTAAATTGTAATAAGGCGTGAGGCAGAAAGGGGAAGCGAGTAGAGAGAGGATATTTTTCGTATGTTTTTTATTTTTATTTTAACTTTTTCTAAGGGACGCTACTAAAGCACAGGCACAGCGCGCAAATTCTGTTGGAGTGGGCTGTAGCGTGAGACTTGTGCCTCCAACCAGCCTCAAGATTCCAGGAATTATTGCGAGTTCTACTCTTTCACCAACCACACTGCAGTAAAGATAAAAGTTTGTACATTTTACTCTTCAAACGTAGTAACTTTTCGATTTTAAGAGAGATTTTTTATGAGAATAAATGATCCTATTGAAGAACAGTAAGTAGAATGAATGCGTCTTTGATATATTTCGTTACCTGTTAAAAGAAAGATTCAAAGTTTTGATTCTTTAGAACATAAAAATTGGATGGAAAATTATTAAGTTCTCCTTCCTTGCACAATGGGATAGCATAGCATTTGCTTTTATTGGGCAATAGTTGCTTTGAAATAGTGGGAAACATAAACAAGAAGCATACACACCACCCCACACACTTCCAGCGACTCCAATCATTCACCTATCTCTAATCCTCTGGATGAATTTACAAGAGAGACGCATACAATTTATACATAAACGGAAAGCTTCATCAGATTTTACATACATAAAGATGAAATAAAATATTGCTGCTTAGTCAGCTATACAGTACTTAAATTTACATGGAAGGGATAAGTTTTAGATTTTACATGGACAACATAGAAACGACATGAATGTTGCCCTTACAGTTCACTAAATTGTTAGCACATAGCTGTTCTTCTCCCTGTTGCAAAAGTTCAGAGTCTTTGGCGTTTCGTGAGACGCAAACCACAGACTTGTTTCATGCTACAACATATCTACAATTTTAATAAACAAAAGGCATCATCAGCTTATATATCAAGTAATGAAAATTAAATACAACATCACTGTTGAAGTTGAATTCTCGCCTTCTCGAGTGCAGCCTTTGCTGTAGATCGCTCTTCCTCTCTCTGCTTACAATGCTTCAAAGATTCTTCAGCTTTTTCCATCTTTCTTAAGGCCTCCAACTTCTCACCAGCAATCACATCTATGTTAGTCTTCAATTGTGAAGTCTCTGCTTCACAACACGAAAACTGGTTCTCAATTTGACGAAGCCTCTCCCTTACGCGTGTAGCTTCTTCACGAAGTGATTGAAGGCATTGACTGGAATCTGTAAAGGCAACCACAGCCTTCTCATGGGCCTTTGAGATATTGTCAAATCGAGCTTTTTCACCATTATACAGCTCAACAAGCTCTTGCAAGGATTGATTATGGCAGAATGACTGCTCAATACAAGAAAGTCGTGCGGCATGATCAATGAATTCCTTCACCCGCTGGGCAAATAGCCTATAGTCTATTGGCATTCCATCTAAAACAGAAAAAAATTTAACCGCTGTACTAGTCATTAAATCATGCTTAGATGGATCAATGGAATTTAGAATCCTGACAAGATGATTCTGTAGACACAACGCTGTCTGTTCAAAAGATTCTGATATTAAATTTGTTATATCATTATCCTCCATCATACTTGAAGAACGCTTGAGTCCTGAAGGCTTCTGAAGATCACCATTTTGGAGCTGAAGATCATCAGGAGTTGGGGGTGATAATTTTCCAAGGTCAGAAATGGAAAGGTGATGTGGTAAGGGAGTTGAACCTTCAGGATTAAGCATGTCCCTGTCTTGGGGAACAAAGATCAGGTCAAAGGCAGGAAAGACACCTGTCAAAAAACCGAGTCAGAGTCTTGAGGGATAAACTAATTCAACAAAAATATATGCATGAAGCACACCACAAAAGAAAGGACTCGGAGGATGATCGTTTAAACACCGAGAAGGAGGAAAAGCAAGCCTGCCCAACCAACCCAGCACTCGGAGACCTAACTTTTGATAGATAAAATCTGTTAACCAAGTAAATGAAAATTAAAGACTGTATCAATAGAATGGCAAGATACAGAACATAGTCGGTCATTAAGAGAAAGAAGGTTGCCTGTCAGGGAAAATCAAATGAAAAAGCAACACAAACAAAAGATACACCTGTGGATAAGATGTCGCCAGCCACAGTAATCTGCCACCAGAACTCCGTTTGTCTGCAATGAATCACAGACTGAGATTTTTCCAGCATGACTGGGTCCCCTTTAGTGAAATCAAGAATAGAACTTTCATTCTGAGGGGTCACACATAGTGGTGGATCATCTTGTTCTACAGTCAAAATGTTTAATGTTCCACCAGATTCTTGATTCTCATTTTGTGCACTGAATCCATTTCTATTAGTCTCCTCAGCACTCATATTGTCATTATTGTGTAAATCATAGTTCACAATATCAAACACCTGATGGCTATCGCAAGTTGATTGAGGTGAGCCATAGCCTTTGCTTTTATCTAAATTCTCATTTACTTTGTTGTTATCTATAGTATCCTCCCATTGAAAAAAGCGGCAGGCTCCATGCCCCTGCATCAAAGTCATAATACTTAGGTCAAGTCAAGCCTAACAAGAACTTGCTGTAATTTGGAAATGCTAAAGAGGAAAGAATGTAAAATCGTCAAATAAATTAATTCTCTCTCTTTCACCTTTTATTTATTTATTTTTATTATGATTTTTTGGGTTGGCTGGCGGAGGGATGGAAATTAGAAATTGAATTTACCCAATTGCACATGAGATCGAATGCCAAAGTGGATTCACACTGAATCATCCAACATCATTCTCAATTTAAAAAGACAGCGATGTAAGCACACGTCTAATGCCCCAGCTAGTCTAGACATGTCTATGCTTAGATAAATAACAATAAGTGTTTGGATTCATATTTCTCAAATTAAAAGATAAATAAACCGCATAAAATTATAGGTCCATACATGGGATACGAAGCAATATGATAAGAACTTTAGGAGAACCACACCCCAAAAGCTAACTATTAAGGTGGGAGAGCCCGAAGTCTTACAAATCCCACACAAGAAGCCCATACTTATAATGTGGGATTTAAGTCCCATACCTTGCAATTAGGATCCTAAAATTTCATCACACTCCGCAGCCCCGGTGCCCACGCAGGCTAACTGTGCACTAGTCCCTTGACTAGTCCCGGGCGAACACTGCAATACCGGCGTCACCACCTGCGTCGCACGATTGCAACCGGGAGACATGATGTAAGCTCTGATACCAATTGATAAGAACTTTGAGAGAACCACACCCCAAAAACTAGCTATTAAGGTGGGAGAGCCCAAAGTCTTATAAATCTCATACAAGAAACCCATACTTACACTGTGGGATTCAAGTCCCATACCTTGCAATTAGGATCCTAATAGAATACCATAAAGTTAAAGATGATTCCCACATTTTATTACTGGCAAGTGTGGATAAATATGGTATCAACCCATAATTCTCCACTGTTAAGGGCTCAGCCACTCTTTACAAGCTATATTTGCTATTCACTCCAATATCAAGGACATAAATTATGGGGAGCACCATTATTAATTGAAACCATTCGTAAATCTATCACTCAATCATGTCAGCTAGTATAGAGGAATCACAGCACAATGCCAGCTAATGATCACAAAATTTTGTTTCCAGTGACTATGAATGCCATGGCAGAGGTGGAAATTCCTCCCTGGCAGATCATAGTTTACAGCCTCGAACCTGAGGTCTGAAAGGTGAAATGGTTAAGTCGTGATCACCAAACGCAAGACCAAAAGAAATATTACTCAAAAATAATAACTGCATTAAAGGAACCAAGTAAGCACCCCCATAATCCCTCACAACATTACAATGAGGAGTAGACAAGCAATATCCGTGTATTTATCGAGCCAGTACAAAAAGACAGTAAGATTAACTATCACTCTTTAAGTTAATAACCTCATTTAGAGGTTAAGGGCTTAAAAATTATTGCTTTACGTATATTCAGTAGAGCCACTAGCACTACGTAGTTGAGAGTCGAACAGAACAACCAAATAACAACTCCAACAAAACTAACATCATGACGACATAAAAGATTATACAAAATGTACTAAAGATTGCACCTTTTTGATGGCGCAAACAAAGTAGCTACGACCCACATTTGGCTCACTTCCTTCCGTGTATCTGCTGCATACTCCCGCACCACAAGGGCACTTCGGATAAACAACGTTTGGGGACAGGTTGATATCTTTTTCTGTGACTTTGTCACACCATTTGAAGTACCCACATTTTCTACTTCCCTAAAAGAGTACTCAAAACAAACCCAAATCAGAACATAGAAATTGCAGTAAATCAAAACACACACACATACAAAAAAGAGAGAGAGAGAGAGAGAGAGAGAGAGAGAGACAGACCCGTTGAGGGCAAGTATAGAAGTCTCTATTGTAATTCCGTTCAGTTTTGGAGACAAAAATAACACAAGCTCCACTCCCGCAAGGACACTGAATCGTGGGATAGTTGACGTCCCTGGTGGATCCTCCTTCAGTGGAGGGCGGCGATTTTTTCGGGGACTTAGAAGGGCAGTCGCGCGCCCAGTGACCTTGCTTCTTGCAGTTAAAGCATTCACCTTTCTGCATCCTCCGATTTGGAGAAAAGTTAGAAGATGCTGATGCTGTTACAGCCACTGTTGCTGGTGATGGTGTAGCAGCTGGAAGTGAATTTGTTGATCCGAGTTCGCCCATCGTTTGGGATTTGGCTTTGGCTTCTGGAAGTGGAAGGGAAAAGGAAAGTGAAATTTTACTGTTCATGCTGGACTTTCATTGACTTCGGCAGCATTTTCTTTGAAATTTTTAATCGTTTAGAGAATTAAAAGTAATTTGTGAAATGCCATTTTTATTTTTTAATAAACAGAGAATGAAAGTGAATAATTAAAATAGAAAAAAAATCACAAATTGTTTTAGAAAACAAAGAACTGATTTTTTTTTTTTTTAAAGATGGACCTTGCTTTCATAATTAGAAGAATTGCTTGTTTTTGAGATCAACCACCTTAGCAATTGTTGTGATCATACATCAGTTTTGGTAGTTTTTATCATTTACAAACTTGTCTTGTACAGGGGTACTCGACATTCGACATACTCATTCATCGTATTGCAGTAGGGATGGAGCCATCAAATATGTTTAGAGGGGGCAAGATTGAACTATAACAAGAGAAAGAGAAATTAAAATAAATAAAATTTAATTATGAAACCTTAAGAAAACTTATAGTCTGATTCAACATTTTTTTTAGAGTATATTTATGTATCAATTTCAAATTTTAGCTTTAGAGAAATGATAAGGTAGACTAATTAAAAGTAAGTTTTAATTTTTTAGACTTCAAATAATATATTAATCAAAACTAGCTTATCTTTAAAAAAAAAAAAAAAGAGAGAGACCACAGAACTTGATTAATTGGGATGGAGTTAACATAAAGAATAAAGAATTTGTATAAATACAAAAGTATACATTTCTAATTAATTTAAAAAAACATAAAGATTTAAAAAAAAATATTGTGCTTAGGAGGGGCAATTGCATCTGCTGGGCCTAAAGCTGGCTCCCTTCTTGTCTTGCAGTTTCTTGTATGATTTTATCATCTTTTCATACAATTTTTTATTTTAATTTAAATACGATTGACATTGTATTTTAAAATATTTTGAATTTAAGTTTTTATTGAAAAAAGGGTCAAGAAGAAAGTAAGGAAAAAAAAATAAATAAAAGAATGACAGAAGAAAACAATAGGGAGTTATGCGTTTTTAGTTGAGGGGAAACGATAGGGAGTTCCATAATTCAGTGAAACTTGAGGGAGGTTTACGTAATTATACTTGCGAAAATACGCTTATAAAATGTTGAAGGTGGAAACCTAGTGGCCTCCATTCTTACTTCTCATTTCTCACTTATTTTCCCTCTCTTTGCTGCCGCCACCTCTCACCACACAGCCACTCAGCTGCTCGACCGCCGGCCGCCGCCGACCTTCAAGTTGTCTTTAGCATCAGGTAGTCAAAAACCTCTCTTGACCAATCTTCAAACCTTTTCTCTGTTTAAACATGTAAAAAGATTGTCCCTTTTGTCTAGCATTTCAGTTTTCCTTATCTAATATTTTCTTCCTTCCTTCCTTCCCTGGTTTTGCAATGAGCACTGTAGAATGTATCACAAGAGGTTGTAAAAGAAAAAGAAAAAAAAATTATTTTGAAGTTATTGCTTTGTTTGGTTTGTTACTGAGCAATTCTTTTAAAGAGAGGTTTTAGCTTATTCACATTGATTTTCTGCTTAACTTCTTACTGGGTAGACTTTTGATGTATGTACTATTTGAAAACAGAACGGGTGTACAGTTTTTTATAGATCTTGGTTTGCTGTGAATTGATGAAGCTTTCGTTTTATTTCAGGGTGTCTGACATACATGTGAGAAGAAAAAGATAGGATTTTTTTTGCATTTCCTATGGTGGTTGCATATTTCCCTTGTATTCAATCTGTAAGAGTGACTCCTAGAGGCTTTCGCCTATTCTCGGGCAACGATAAGAGAAGATGTTGTCTGGTTCTTGCTTCTGCAAGTAAATCACAGAAATATTTCGGCCTTGAATCGAAGGTACTACATATTAAGATACGCTGAAAAGTATTTGGAGTTGGGTTGAGTAAGATATTATGTGAATATGATACCCAAAAAATGTTGAGAGTTTAGCAGGTTGATTTTTCATACCTTTAGATGAACTTGATAAAAACTTGGCACACTCAACCTGTTACATTTGCTAATGAGCTAATGCTTGATGCATATCTGTCCAAACATGGCAGTGAAATTTCTAAATTTGTAAGTTTCTGTTCTTCTTGTGTTGTTATTTAATATATTTGTTTTTCCAAAAATGCACAAGATGCAACCAGACTAGTCAGGTTCCTGCGATTGCCTTTGTGGTGGGGACTGTTACATGTTTGGAAAAAGAAGGATAGGGAAGGGCATCTGGTGGATGGGTTTCCATCTTTTGGTTTACCAGCCCTTGACAGTTTCCATCGTTGCCCAGTAATAGCTTTAATTATTATATGAGCTACATCTGGACTCTACATTTCTCTCTCAATGCCTGTATGTACGGGCATATATGTATTCAAGGAAGTATAGTTGTCTGAATGTGGCGGTGAACTTCAGAGTGACTATTCTTCCCTTTCTGGTTGTTTTACTAATGTTTTTCAAAGATTTTATAGGATACAACCAGACTAGTCAGTTTCCTGCCTTTATCATTATGGTAGGGATTGTTACATGTCTGGAAAAGGAAAGAGAGGAAAGGTATCTGATGGATGGGCTTCCCATCTATTTGTTTACCAGCACTTGAAAGTGTCCATCGTTGCCCATCAATAAATTTAATTATTTTTTGAGCTACATCTGGACTCTACATTTGTTTGTCTCTCTCAAAATGTAAATGTATTTATATTGAATTTAAGCAAGCATAACTGTCCAAACATAGCAGTGGACTTCTCTAAACTTTTAAGATTATGCTTTTCTTTTTTACCTACTGCAAAATGATTTTTACATAGTTTGACTTAAAAAAGAAAAGAAAATGAAAAATACCAGACTAGTCAGATTCCTGCCTTTGCCATTATGGTAGGGATTGTTACATGTCTGGAAAACTAAAAGATAGAAAAGGAAATCTTATGGATGGGTTTCCCATCAATTTGTTTACCTTCTCTTCAAAGAGTCCATCGTTGCCCAGTAAAGAATTTAATTGTTATCTGAGCTACATCTGAACTCGACATCTCTCTTTCCTCTCCCTCAATGGACATAAGCATGTGCATGCCGTAAGCATACATTTGTCAAGTAGGTATCATATTCATATTTATATACATATTTTGTAGATTAACAAATGTTCCATATTTGGTTCATGCATATGCGTATTCCTTTATACATTTTGGTACAATTTTAGTGCAATTTACCTATTTGTTAGCTTGAGAGCATGCATGGTTACGTTATAAAACAACCGTGGAAAAGAAACTGTACAGATATGTTGGCTTTGTTTTGCCCCTCCAACTTATGTTTCCTCTATGGATGTAACTAACTTGTTGAGAATAAATTTTTCTGTTAATGTTAATTTTGTTGTGGTGAAGCCACTGTATTAGTTAATGTTTTGCTTTTCTGCTACGTATTTACTGATTACCTTTTTTATTCTCCATATATAAAATTTGAAAAATCATAGCTTTGATCCAGTTTGAGTGTCACTTAAACATTGTGGATTTTGTCATTATGCTAGTGTAGCTTTGGTATATGATGCATACTTGTATTTGTAATAATAAGCTTCTTCAGGTAAAGTTCATTTTAATTCCTGTGATTTCTATGCTGAATATATGCAGTTGTATTTTGATACTTCCTCTGCTATGAAACCAAACAAGACACAAAAAAGTGTTATATCGTTCATCTTTTTTATTATATATTTAAAAATCTTGTGTTTATTCTTTATTTTCCATTCAGGTTTAAATTTTTGCCTGTACAAAATGAGTGGGATAGAGTATCTAACAGCCTAATTTTAGGTTGAAACTTTGTTAGACAGTGTAAAATGGGATGAGAAAGGTTTGGCGGTGGCCATAGCTCAAAATGTTGACACAGGAGCCATATTAATGCAAGGTTTTGCTAACAGGGATGCACTGGCTACAACCATCTCCTCTCGGAAGGCTACATTCTACAGCCGGTCACGGTCAACATTGTGGACGAAGGGAGAGACCTCTAAAAATTTCATCAATGTCCATGACATCTTTCTTG
This sequence comes from Bursera cuneata, assembly GCA_026212285.1. Lineage (NCBI taxonomy): Eukaryota > Viridiplantae > Streptophyta > Magnoliopsida > Sapindales > Burseraceae > Bursera > Bursera cuneata. The sequence continues at coordinate 29,707 of JANLJB010000430.1, forward strand.
ATTGTGATCATGATTCTGTATGTTTATAACAACTTGTAGTAATTAAGCATTTATGTTGAATATTCTCCTTATTTTACTTAATTTTAGAAGTTTTCTCTCTCAGATAATTTACCTTGGGAAACCTGATGGGCCTACCTGCCACACCGGTTCAGAAACTTGCTACTACACATCAGTTGGTGATCTATTAACAGATCAACAGGTTCACAGCTCTAACACTTCTATTAAGTGATTTAATCATATTTTAGTGCTGCATATTTGAGACGAACTATAATCTTGTTACTTCTGAGTTTATGATTGAATTTGATCATATGTGACAGGTTGAAGGAAATAAGTTGGCATTGACTTCTTTGTACTTATTAGAGTCCACAATTTCACAGCGCAAAGCAGAATTAGCAGCTCCGCAAAGTGGAAAACCGTCTTGGACTAAACGATTATTGCTCGATAAGAACTTGTTATGCTCAAAAGTCCGGTAATAAAGATGTGACTTTGTCAGAATGGCACAGTTCATTCAGGATTTTTACTCATTACTCTACAAGTGATATTTCTCTTATAGATCTCTAATTGCTCAGTATCTTACTTTCAGGGAAGAGGCAGATGAATTATGTCGAACACTGGAGGAAAATGAGGATAAGTCATGCACTGCCTCAGAGATGGCAGATGTACTATATCATGCCATGGTTCTGCTAGCACTAAAAGATGTGAAAGCGGAAGATGTTTTGGAAATTCTCCGGCAAAGATTTTCTCAGTCGGGTATTGAGGAAAAGAAAAGTCGCACATCACGAAGCTAGGCATGAACTGTTTGCCAAGTTCTTTCATACTCACCATTGTGGTGATTGATCTGCAGGGAATTGCCATGCTGGTAGTTTATGTGAGCTCGTGCTTATCGAACCGAAGGCAGATATGTTATTACTATTAACTCTTCGAATCAATATGGATAAATGAACACTATTTTGAGAAAATCTTCAATTTGTTCTGTCTCTGTTCAATAACAATAAAGCCTCCTGAAGATTAGTTGGGTATTAATTGGATAATATATATTATCGATCAATAATTATGATTATGTAAATTATTTGTAATGGTGAGTATGGTGAACATTTGATCATGGTCAATTCAATGGATTTTTATTACTTAATAATGTACTGGACCAATAAAATAGGATGACTACGAACAATTTGGTACGTTATCTAACTTATTTGTTGTATAGGTATTGGTTAACCAGTTTAATTAGTTAGTAACAACCCACACACTTTCCTATAAAAATGTCTACACTAAATGTTACAGGGTTCATGCATCTTTGGTGAATATAGATATACAACTGTGAGATAATCGGTTGGCTTATTTTTCGTCTGTCATTAATAATGGATTGACGAGTGAAGCACCCTTCAAATCCGTTAAACAGATAAAACAACATAATTATATATGCCAAATAAGCGGAAAAAAAAATTAAGACTGTTAAAAATTGAAATAGATCCCAAAATTTTTGGTTATTTTCTCTAAATTTTGATACTTATGACTAACTGCGCTTGCTTGAATGATTCAATTTGTTTTCTTTGCTATGCAAGTACAAGACACAAACATGTTATATAATAATTTTTCTTTTTTAAATATTTTACAACAATTTTGTTTTATTTAGCTCGATTCATTGAGAAAGAATATATTATATAGCCACACTAGAACCAGAAGACCCTGCAGGTGGCCTATTATGATCAGTTCATTATTTAAAGTTACAAAGCATATAATAGATGAAGTAGTTCTTCAATCTGCATAGAACACCACACCACTACGCAGCCGTGTAGGGCGGCGGCGTCTCCGGTGGTGGCGGTGGAATTGGAATGTCTACACCAGCACAAAATCCCATGCACCCAAAGTTAGAAACACCACATTCCCCAATGCACAACAAAGTAGAGTTTGATGTACTGGTTAGGCAGCCTCCTGCGCATTGCATCACGGATTGCCCACAATTTGCAAGGCATTTTGGCAATGATTTCTGGCCCTTAACTTGCGCTGCCCCTCCACATACGAGCATCAGCACAGCAAGTATATGTGCGAATGAGATGCCCTTTAGAGTACCCATATGCTCACACAACGTAACAAGTATTTATTATCGATCCTGCTTAATTTGCGCGCAGGTTTATTGCAGAAAGTTATGCTGAGTAGTATTTATATACAAGACGGGAAGTTTTGTTATCTGGCCAGACACTCTTCTGACCATGTAAGTGTCATGAGTTTGAAGTTCAATTAGCAAGACGGCACCCCTATAACATGCTTGTATGCAATGATATATTCGATTCGATTAGTCTTAGTGGACTCATATGATACGTCATACATGTCTATTTATCATATCTATGTTTACCAATTGATGCAATAATCTAGGCAAGGTATTACTGTCATGCTATTTCATACAAAATTTATAAGTATTAATATTACACACCTAATTGTACCTTAGCTTTTAAAGATTTGATGATACGTCTCTTTTATATATATCTTGCAACTATCAATTACATTTTAAGAAAAGATTTTAAGTAAATATCAGATGGGTAGGAAATTTTTGTTTTAAATTCAAAGGTTAAGTATTTGTTTTTTTATTTAATGCAATGTCTTTATCTTAAATTAAAATATTATTTTTTATTTAATGCAATAGGAGGGTAAAGAGAACTTGATCACTCCTATTTGCTTAAACTGTTAGGTGGAGCTGAAGATTTTAATTCTAATGGTAATACCTTACCTATATTACTGCATTAATTGGTAAACATAAATATGAATTGGAATATTTCATTATATTTCGTACAAAAATCATAAATAGTAAACATATGGTGATCTTACGCCGTCATTAATTAGGTATATTAAACTCAGTGATATTAAGAATTTATTTTCTATTTAATGAATTATTAATATTGTATCATAGACTTATTGATCCTTGCACTTGAGGAGATACAACGTTGAGTTTACGTCTAGAACCACATATTAATATTTGATGAGTATAATGTCACATCTTGTGTTAAAGGATAAATGTTAATCTAAGTCTATCTTTAAATATACTTGATTTATTAATATATGTTATTTTAAATATATGTTAACAAAAAATAAAAGTTTAGAACAACCCACAACCGCCAGTTTGTGAATCTCAACGATTGTCTTAATATAATATGTCACGACAGCAGTTTGACCAACTATGTTTACTAACAATTAAAACAGGAATAAAAATAATAATACATTACAAGACAAAAGCAACGGCTAGAATTTACTGGATTATCATATTCATAATATCTAAATTTTTGAGTATTCATAGTATATATCACCACAATAAAGGCCTCATAAAAGTAATTCCAGAGGGTCTCAAAGGGGTAACTGATCGATGAATTTCATAAAAGGTAAAGTAGTAGTTGATATTTATTTATTTATTTTTTATTTTTTTCATACATAAATGTTGAAACGACTAATGTATAGATAATGTGGCATCACAACGACCATTTGGCTTCAGCGGCCTAACCCAATGCCCATGTGATCGCCATCTACCCTTTGCTTCGACCTAAATTTTTCCCGTCTCAATTATACTTTATACATCTAATTTTTCAAAATATTCCTCACCTAAATTTTTAGATTCAAATTCTACTCTATATACCCATTTAAATATCAAATATATCCTTAATAAATTTAATTAAATATAGATTTAATATTTAATTTAATAAGAATAATTGATAAATTAAGACCTAGTTGAGTGATTAATTTCTCTGCAGTGTGGCAACAGAGCTCTCACCTAGTCGCTCATGAAAAAAGGAGATCCCCATGTCGACTCAGTAATATCGACATGACTCAAAGGGGTTTTTGTGTTTTTCTTGAATAAGTATTTCAATGTTTGTCTGGTGCTCTGGAGGTTTATTCAGTAGCCATCGCCAGTTTCATTTATTTTCTTCCACTCAGTCTTCTTATACTTCAAAGGATATTGAATGATCGATTCTCCACTGAGAACATTAACTCAATGCATGGACATTGTGGCGTTTGCCCGTTAATCAGTAAAAATAAAAATAAAATAAAATAAAATTGAATAAGCAAATTTGTATTGTTGAGCAACCAGTGATGAAAATGATTGAATTTTTTTTAAAAACAAAAAAACAAAAAAAAAAATCCACCGATCGCAATACACTGCAACGGTGCAACTTCAAGATCCAGCGAATTTTACTCTAATTAAGCTGAAGTTTGGAGTTGGTGACTAAAGCTTTCACCATGCAGAAATAGCATCCATGGAGGAGATCAGAAAAGGCCAACGAGCTCAGGGTCCCCCCAACCCTTCCAACTGCCTTTACCAGGCTGACTACCCTGACTATTACTTCCGTATCAATGACTATTAATTGATAAATGAGACTGATAGATATAATTAATTATCATTTTCTACCCAAAAGTTTAAGTGCCACATACAGCAGGTGGCAGGTTGAAACTTCCAGTAAACATCGGATGTGTAATTGAAAAGAAATATGAGAGGAAAGGAGTGCTGAGGATATGTATAAACACACTTTTGACTTATGATAATAATCTCAAGTCTTTAACATGTACGAGGCCACACTTTGGGGACGTGTGTGAAGGAAGAGGATTTATCTCAGAGAAATGAAAATCCAGAAGACGTAATGGCTTCTGCGCTTTGGAAAAGATGAAGATATATAATGCAGAGAACATAGCTGATTAATGTTGATTCAGTGAGCACGCATACTTTTTCTTGTCGTATCAGCAAGAGTTTGCACTTGTGAGTGACTCCAAGAGTTCCGGCCGTCAGCCATTAATTCCTCCACTCCATAAATATATAAGATTTGTTTTCATATATCAAATGCACTTATGCATTACAAAAGGGGTTGTAGAGGGAAGCATGCATGTTAAGACTTGAGTCATAAGTGAAGATGGGAATGCTTGGTAGAGGAGTTAACAAAGTTCAAGAATAAGGAAGAAGTAATCTGTGTTTCATTACTTTACTAATCAATAACGGCAGTAGAGCTAAAACTATATGTTTAACTAATTAATAGAATACTTAACAGACTAACAGAATGATTAGCTAGCTACTAATCTACCCTTTCATGATTGTTTTACATTTATATCCTTATAGCTAATACTTCCACAGGAGTCAACGACCTACGAGTGGCTTAAAACCTAACGAAATATAATAATAGGGAGTCTTTAATGTATGTAATTTAAAAATACATACTTTTTATAATTATAATTATTAATTCATAATAAATTATTTTATAATGAAAATATATTTTTTAAAATAAAATAATAATTATAATCATAAGCATACATTTTAAATATTACCCAATTTATAATTAATTTAATACATTTTTTTTGTGTTAACATGATTAAGACAACGTTTAAAGCGACCCAATATGGCATCAACCAAACACAACATGTCGTCATAACTCCCTACGTGCCGCGACGCCCCTCCTGCTGCCTCCTACCTCCGCCCTGTGCTCATCTACTTGTGCTTGGAACGCCCACTCCCCAGCTAACAATTAGTTGCCATAATTGAACTACTCAAAGAGTTAGGTGCACGCTCCCTATGTTAATTTTAATAGCTTATTATGCAATCATCGAGTTCTTCGGTAACATAAGATAATTGTTATTCATTACCAGATTCAATGACTCAGACTTCTTTATCGTAACATGGTAAGATTATACGAAGAAAATTAATTACATCTTTGCGTGCCAAATTGCCAATCAAGTATTGTCAATTAATTAGCATACGTTATGCTTTCTAGTTCATAAGTTAATTATCAAAAGGTAGAAAGTTGAACACAATGTTTTGTTGAGTGTGGCACTGGCACTGGTATCCTAATAATATTATAATTAATTTCTATATTACTTGCTGAGCTTTTGCCATTGAATGGAGGAAGTAAGAAAACCAAACCTTGCTTTAAACGGAAAAGTTGGAGAAGGAAATTGCATGGCTGTCGATGTGACAATAAACGTTATACGTGGATGCTAAAATGATAGCAAAAACGAAGTGTTTTCAATCGCATTTGGTAATGTATAGTTTTGTAAATAATGTTTCTGGAACCCATCATCTCAATGGATATAATACAATATCATCTAATACTACGCGTCTCAAAACAATTCGAGAGAACTGTTTTAAACATTTGGAATCGGATATTTTGGGGAATGAAAGCGAATTTTGTCACGTATTATTTTATTTTATTTATATAAAAAGTGAAAGAATCTTCTGGTTGCTTTAGCGGTGGATATTTAGAATTCTTCAATGCATGTGTATAAGTTTCGAAAACAAGACAAAAGAATACTCGTCTTCGTTTAGACTGAAGGGTGAGATATCCACGTGCTTGAATCTATCTAACGTTCGAAGCTGCAATTTTTTTTTAACTTTTATTTCCCCTAATAAAGCTATAGTTATAGCTAAGAGAGAAATTAATTTGTAATTATAAAGTGAGTCTGGTGCAGCCATCTCCAGGTTGGTAATAATTTATTCATAATTAATATTTTAAGTAAAGTTCGTGAATCTCAATGTTTGTATAATACATGACAGCATGGTGAAGTCAAACTAGTTAAGTATCTTGATTAAGAAAGCAATAATTAATTGATTAAAAAGAAGAGGAGGGGTGATTGGCCGTTATGAATCTTATGATATGTCTTATTTTTATTATTTTCATGGGACATAAATGCTGGAATGAATACCATGGTGTATAGATTACGTGGCATCACAACCACCATTCGCTGCAGCGGCCTAACTCTATGCCCACGTGGTCACCATCTACCCGCTGCTTCAACCAACCCCCCCTCCTGTCCATCGCCCCTTCTCGCGCCCTTGTATAAAAGCGCGTTGTTGGGTCCCTGGATTTCACCACCTCCAACATCCACCACAGTTTGCACTAATTAAGCTGCATTTTGGGAGTTGGTGACTAAAGCTTTTAGTAACCAGAATATGGCAGCCATTGAGGAGATCAGAAATGCCCAACGTGCTCAGGGCCCCGCCAACATCCTTGCCATTGGCACCGCCACTCCTTCCAACTGCATCAACCAGGCTGACTACCCTGATTACTACTTCCGTATCACCAACAGCGAGCACATGACTGAGCTCAAAGAGAAGTTCCAGCGGATGTGTACGTGACCTATTGTCATTCCTACTGAGTATATAAAATTTGTTTATGTGAATATAGTAATAAAACCTACGTTTATTTTTGCAGGTGACAAGTCGATGATAAAGAAGCGATACATGCACCTAACGGAGGAGTTTTTGAAGGAAAACCCTAACATGTGCGCATACATGGCACCTTCTCTCGATGTGCGACAGGATATTGTTGTCGTGGAGGTACCAAAGCTGGGCAAGGAAGCTGCAGCGAAGGCGATCAAAGAATGGGGCCAGCCCAAATCCAAGATCACTCACCTTGTATTCTGCACAACTTCAGGCGTAGACATGCCTGGCGCTGACTACCAGCTCACCAAACTCCTTGGACTGCGTCCCTCCGTTAAACGTCTCATGATGTACCAACAAGGCTGCTTTGCTGGTGGAACGGTTCTTCGTCTCGCCAAAGACTTGGCTGAAAACAACAAGGGCGCACGTGTTCTCGTCGTTTGCTCTGAGATTACGGCCGTCACTTTCCGTGGTCCGTCTGATAGCCACTTGGATTCTTTGGTTGGACAGGCACTTTTCGGCGACGGTGCAGCGGCAATGATCATTGGTGCTGATCCCGACACATCGATTGAGCGTCCGTTATTCCAACTCGTCTCCGCTGCACAGACAATCCTTCCCGACTCTGACGGCGCAATCGACGGACACTTACGTGAAGTCGGTCTCACATTCCATTTGCTGAAAGACGTCCCCGGATTAATCTCGAAAAACGTCGAGAAAAGCTTGGTGGAAGCATTCTCTCCAATCGGCATAAACGACTGGAACTCAATCTTCTGGATTGCACACCCTGGTGGCCCCGCAATTCTCGACCAGGTCGAGCTCAAACTGGGCCTAAAAGAAGAGAAGCTGAGAGCAACACGACACGTTTTGAGCGAATACGGGAACATGTCGAGCGCATGCGTGATATTCATCCTGGACGAGATGAGAAGGAAGTGTGTTGAGGAAGGAAAGGCAACCACGGGAGAAGGGCTTGACTGGGGGGTCCTGTTCGGGTTCGGGCCAGGGCTGACCGTTGAAACAGTTGTCTTGCACAGCGTGCCCATAAATGCGTGAAGAATTCACCAAGGTAAGAAAGATGGTTGGATTTTGATTAAACCGCTGGGAGGGGTGTCGTTTTAAGTGTACGAGTTAGTTATTGTTGGATTCCATGCATTATTAATATGTTGTTTGGTGAAACATGTGATGCGAAGAAGGGTTGGTTTACGTCTCCTTCCCAAACCTCCTCGCTCATCTCCTTTCGGATTGTGTGAACAAAATTATTAAGAATTAAAGGGAATAAATTACTCTTCTGTTCATTGTTTATTTTATTTTATTTTAATGAAATTAATTAAGAGAAGTACCATATAAACGAAGCAAGAATAACATCACAATTAGTATACGGATCGAATTGAATGCGATTGTTAAAACGTAAGTTTTGATGATGTGGCCAAATCAGTGCCTTGGTTTGATATGTGACCCAGATAGATATTTAATAAAATTTGCAGACAGATTTTTATTTATTTTTTAAATAAGAGTAAATATTATTCTTTAATTTAATATTTGAGTAATGATCCAATTAATTCGTACAACTTTCTTAAAATTAGAGATGTTGACAAATTAAAAAAAAAATCTCCAAATAAAGGGGATTTAAGGATGATACATTTATTAACAAGACGCATGCTGCTGCTGGTTATATATTTGGAGTCTTTGGATGAACATGAATATTCAGCTGAAAGACTCGAACTTTAAAGATGGGACAGAGACTCCGCTCTCTCGACCTGCTGTCTCTTGCGGTGGGTGGCACTTGTCATCGCAAAAAGCAAATGAAAACAACATAAGTAAAGGGATAAATCTATCAGTAAAAAGTGAAACTTACGCGTCTTTTAAAAAGTAAATAGAGACCCCGTAGTTTGCTTCTGTTACTAAATTTATCAGTGAAAAGTGAAACTTATATGAAATCTTAAAAATAACCTTAGTTTGTCTTATTAAAAATAATAAAATATTACTTGACTTAGAACTTGACTATATCTGAAATTTTCTTTTGGTGTCGGTACGTGAAATGTCTTCTTTTTTATCATCTCTCTTTTCTTACGAACCTATCATCAAACACCAGAAGTCATTTATCACAACCAATTTTTTTAAGCTTCATCATAGGCCTGAACATACTTTGCTAGAAAATTTTACAGATAGACACAAAACTGGTATAAATTAAACTGCATCTATATCAAACAGGCATATATCAAATTGTCAAAAAATCACTGCATTATCATTTATCATCTCATAATATCATCATCCAAACAGTCACAACTCACTGCATTACCAAAATATCATTGTATTTCCACAACATGGCCATCCACATAGAAAATTATAACAACAAATGCTAGTAAAATATTCAATCTATTTCTATTTAATTATACTCCATAGTAATAATGTACACGCCTCAAGATAGAGCTTTGTACATGGTATTGTGGCTATGGGCAGCATACAAAAACAATATATGCATGAACAGTTTTAAACATATAAAGATTGTGTTGGCTATTAACATAAAAAAGGTCCAACTCCTAATTCAAATATGCTAAATAAGTTCCAAAAACACACTAACAACACACAGACAGGTTTCAAACTCAATCATCAAGCTGAGTAATTTGTGAATCATCCACTTTTGAACCACCAGCAATATCAGTCCTCTCAATCTTAAGTTGCAATGAGCTTCTAACTTCTGTATTTGAATCATTTGTTGTTTCCTAACTTTCTTCATCCACTGCCCTGATTCTATCAAACAAACAAACATAAGTAGTGCTTCATAAATTTCAAATATATGGCAGTAAATCAGTTAAAAGAACTAAAAGAGCAAATCATATGTAAACAATTGTAAATAAAACAGCAAATTAGTTAACAAAAATCAAAGAGCAAATAAGAATTGAAGAAAGATAAATAAAATAAAGTACCTTATTTGGGAAGACAGATCAACATGTTATAAAATAATTTAGATTTTTTTTTTCATTCTAATGTGATCAATTCAAGGCCTGATAGGTCCCAGTCAGAGACTTTGAACAAACTTCTTGTATTACTAAAATAATTCTCTTYGGGTGAGAATAACCACATTCAATACTTAATAATCATCCTCTCCTCTTCCGCTTTTCTCCCTATTTAAAGGCAACAATTAATTGAAATACTTGCTAGTAGACTCCTACATACAGACTCATGCTAACGTAGTCATAATCATGCAGCTACCACTACTCCTATCATGCTTATCACGTAGAGAACCGCTTCTTCAGCATGCAGACGTTGGCTATACTTCCTCAATAGTGCTCCAC
>JANLJB010000431.1:0-14478 GCA_026212285.1 Bursera cuneata
CTAGAATATGGAAGTGTCATAATTTCAAGATGAACAATGAACTCATTAGTCTTGATATGATTTTTATTGATGAACAAGTAATAAATATATTGTTAAAATGAAGTTGAAGTTTTATTTTTTGTAAATTATACAATTTTGTAATAACTAATTTTCATTCATTTTGTAGAATGAAATTATTTATGCAACTATATCAAAAAACAGGGTTTCAAAGTTTAGGAACCACATTCATGAATGTTCAATTTATTTGATAAAGAGTAACTTCAAGAAAAAGGTATAAAAATTTTATTGACAGAGCAAGAAGAAGGAGAAGATGAAGACAAATTAAAAAATATTATTTTCAAAGAAGTGTTCCAAAGAATAAATAATTTCAAATTGTAAGAATTTCATTTGCTTCTTTTGATTTATAATCTTTGATTCTATATATAAATATAGGATTTTCATCTTTTTTCAATAAAAACTTATTTAAAAAATTTATAAAATCATAAAATAATAAAAAATAACAAATTCTATTAAATAAACATAACCGCGCAACGTGCGCGCTTTTCACCTAGTATCTATATAATCCTGAGGTAGAAGTCTGTATAACTAACATGTAGGATGGTAAGTAAGATTCTTTAGATTTTTGATTTTTGACAAGTATGATAATATTAAAGCATGACTTGACTTATAAGATAATAAATAGGATTTACTTAAAGGTAATTTCAATATTTTTAATATGTATTTATTATAGATTCATGCTAGAGTTATTATTTATATTGAATATGCAAAAATAAACGGATCAGTAATAATTTATTTATATTGAATATGCGTAATGAACAAATAATAATCACATATTAAACAAATTGAATGATCAACATTTATTAGTGATCAGTATTTATTGATGATAAGCAATAAAAAGTACATTCATTTATAGATTTTTTGTGTTTTCTTTTACGATTTTTAAGCTGATCAACATTTATTATTCTCTATACTATTTAAAAATAATAGCATGATCTCTAGTCATTTTAACTTGCTTTACCATCAATATTTTTAGGATTCTGCTCATCTTCTTTCAAGAGGATTTATATTGAAATATAAGTGCATGCATATGATGGAATATAGCATCACGCATGTGTAGGGTGCTTTATAGAATATACATTTAATACAGATTCATGTTAGAGATATTATTATATATTGAAATATGCGTAAATGAACTGATCAATAATGATAACGTATTAAACAAATTGAATGATTATTATTTATTGGTGATAAATAATAAAAAGTGAAATTCATGTACAGACTTTTCATGTTTTCTTTACAATTATAAGCTGATCAACATTCATTATTTTTTGTAGGATTTATAAATAATAGCATGATCTCTAACCATTTTAATTTATTTTACCATTGACATTTCCAAAACTCCGTTCATCTTCTTTCAAGAGGTAACTGATCTGCTTTTATTAATTTCATTCAATTAACCAAATAATGTAAAATTTATAGATTATTATATTTCATTGTCATATCATGAATTCAATTAAGTGGTTTTCCTTAGTCTTTGTTGTAATTTGTGATTTGATTTTCTATATGTTTCAAACTTCATCAATAACTTTTTGATTATTTAGTCGTTTCAGTAACAAAATTTTCAGATTAGAAGTTTATATGTTTCGTTGCAAGTAACATTTCTAGGGCTCCGTTTATCTTATTTCAAGAGGTAGTTTTGCTTTTATCAATTTTATTCAATTAACCAAATATTTTAAAATTTTTATATTATTATATTTTATTATCATGTCATGAATTTAATTTGGTGGCTTTCCTTAGTCTTTATTGTAATTTGTGATTTGTATTTCTGTATATTTTAAACTTTATCTATTATAACTTATTGATTATTTAGTTGTTTTGGGAACAAATTTATCATATTAGAAGTATATATACTTTGTTGCAAGTAACATTTCTAGGGCTACGTTCATCTTCTTTCAACAGGTAGCTCTGGTTTTATCAATTTCATTCAATTAACCAAATATTATAAAATTTGTAGATTATTATATTTCATTGCCATGTCGTGAATTTAATTAAGTAGTTTTTCTTAGTCTTTGTTGTAATTTGTGATTTGTTTTTTTATATGTTTCAAATTTTATCTATAACTTATTGATTATTTAGTTGTTTCGGTAACAAATTTCTCATACTAAAAATGTATATGCTTCATTATAAGTATATGTTAATACTATAAATTTTTATATTTAAACGTTTTAAACTCTTTTAAAGAGTTTTTCTATTCAATTTAAAAAAAAAAATCGAATCAAACTCTTATCTCCTCAAGTTTTGAAACAAAAACAATTATTAGTTTTTGAATTAGGTAGAAATTAGACTAATTTAGATAGAAGAGTGACACTAAAAAATAATATTGCGAAATAATTTGTTGTGATAAAAAATCAAATATTTAAATGTACTACGTATTGTGTTAGCTCTTGAACTTTAGAATACCAAATGTAATTTTCAAATTAATTTAATGTTGTTAATTGTATTTTATACAGGTATATCATCAAAATGTCTTATACTATACTTAAAGATTTTAACTAATCATGAGATTATTGGATAATTATCGTAAGAGTAGTTAGAATATAGGATTGTCATAATTTTAAGATGAATAATGAACTCATTAGTCTTTATATGATTTTTATCGATGAGTAGGTAACAAATATATTACTAAAATAATTTGAAGTTTTGTTTTTTGTAAATTATACAAGTTTGTTAAAATAATTAATTTTCATTCATTTTGTCGAATGAAGTTATTCATACAACTATACCAAAGAACAGGGTTCCGAAATTTAGGAACCACATCTATGAAGGTTCAATTTATTAGATAAGCAATATAAAAGTTATACTATGTGCCCCTACCGTATACAATTTCTCATGATCATGTCTCTAAAGAAATCAAACAACTAAGAGTTCCTATACCAAAATATCAATTTCAATTTTAACAAAAAACTTCTTTTAAAAAATTTATAAAATCATAAAAAATAAAAATAAAAAATAATATTAAATAAACATAACCACGCAACGAGCGGGTTTTGCATCTAGTTATTTAATTAAAGGGGTATTTACGTTTACTACATAAATTTTAAAAAAATACTTAAAATTTATATTTATATTAAACTAATACTTATCTCTCAAAAACTAATATTTATCTCCCAAATTTTTTGGTATAAGTGTTAGTTTTTGGAGAAAAAATATTAATTTTTAAGAGATAAGTATTAGTTTAGCAGAAGATTTTTAAGAGATAAGTATTAGTTTAGCAGAGTAAATATTCCTTTAATTAAGAGACGTTTGCAAAAAGATTTTACACAAAATTGATCACTTAAGAAGAATTTGGGTGATTTAGGCTTGCTGTGAATAGTGATTCTGGCTGTGAACAATAGTTTTGGAATAGTGTTTGAGGAATAGTGGAAGGTGAATAGTGATAAGGAATAGTAAGTATGAATAGTGGATTGTGAATAGTAATTATAATAGTGCTAAGGGAATAGTGGTAATAGGACAATTGTGTAGTTGGGAAGTAAGGGATTGTGTATAGTATTATGGTTAAATGGAAATAGAACTAGTTAGAAGTGGTGGGAATTTCTTGGTGAGGTGGCAATGGTTGGTTTGAGTGGGGTAATGTGTCATGTGAGGTGGTTAAGTGATGTGTCTTGGGTTGGTGAAGGGATAAGCTTGGTTGGTGAAGTGGAGATGAGGTGGAGAGAGCCAAGGTGTGCCAAGTGGGATGGGTGGGTGGGTGGAAGGAAGATTACACACTCAAGGTTGGGATTATCATCTCACTATTCATCTTCTTTCTCTTTAGAAAATCCAGCACACACAAAGCTTCGTAACATTTCATCAATGGCAACTCCAAAACAATATGCAAACAACACAAAATTTTCACTCTAATCTAGCCTAACCTAGGCTCTGATACCAAATTATCTAAATCGAGATGACTCATAAGGCCAATTAGAGTGACTTTTATAACCTCACAAATCCAATTTTGGGATTACTATTCATCCATCTAAAAACTACACTTTCAACATTAAAACAACACTAACAATACATATTCAACTTATCTAACACACCTTTCAACATAAATAACACATACAACTTCTCAACAACAACAAGATTCTTCAAGAAATTCCTCAACAATAACATAAATCTTCACACACAAGAAATAAGATAACTTACTAGATATTGGGTTGCCAAATTGATTCAAGCATAAAGGATTTGCATCCACCAACTTGAACTAGTCACCACTACTCCTTGGCTTGGAATGCATAAAGACATCAATCACATGAGAGAACTCTCTCAAAGATAAAGAACACAGAAAGTGTTTCAACTTTTATTCATTTTCCAAGTCTAACAATTACAAGTGAAATGACCTTAATATAAAGAGGCCTTACACAAAAGAAGGAAGGACAAAAATGCCTTTCAAATAACCTTTACAAGTAAAATAAAACTAAGGGCAAAAGTTGAATCCAGATTGCTTGCGCCGCAGCGGTTAGCTTCTGACTTGTGAAGCGCCGCGGCAGTGGACCTTTGTGCTAAGGCGGAAAACAAGAACTCTAAAAATAGCCGTGGAGGTAGAGACTCAATGTTGCGACGATGACTAACTTGTGTCGCGGCGGTGAGCTACTGACTTGTCCGAGAGTTAACACAAAATACATAGCTTTACAAGTCTAAATACTTTACAAATACAACCTAAATACAACAATACTGGACAAATACAAATGAAAAGATTACAACCTAAAATATCCAGATACGAATGAAAATACAACAAATTACAACAAAAAATAAATACAAAGAAAAAGTCATTTAGAAGGCTATACAATCCAATTAGTTAACATCAAAGTGGATTTCATTGCATCCCAATGATAAATTTATATTAATTATCATTTTTGATTGGTTCGGGTTGAAATCAATCTTGGACTTGATAGGACCGAAATGGGAGGGTGGTCAAAACATATCAAATAAGCTACCAAGTCAATAGCTCAGTGTTGTGGTGGCTATTGCCGTAGTGGAAACTGTCCGAATTTCACTTTTTGCCCTTACTTCTTTTAACTTGTAAGGGATGATTCAGGGGTAAAATTGTCATTCCGTGATATTTTGTAAGGCCTCTTTTATAAGGCCATTCTTCGTGTAATGAACACCATTATGCGATGAAATAGAAAACTTACACACTCTATGTTGTTGAGAGAACTCGCTCTACCCTATCTCCTTTATCCTTTCCTTGCCAAGGGATTGGTGGTGGAACCCTTCAAGTTGGTAGACCTAATCTTTTATGCTTAAAGCTTGAAGTTGGTGGAACCCTTCTTTATGCTTGAAGACAATAATGGCATTTATCTTTGTAAGTTTCTTGTCGACTTGAACTCTTCTTCTTTGTGTTGGTTGAGTCCAAAATTTGGAGTTGTATTGGTGTACAGATTAAGCTTATTAAGTGCCATCTTGTGGTGATATTTTAGCGGCATTTGAATAGTTAGAAGTGTTGATTGATTATCACTCCAATTTGTTGGTTGTTGTAACCCCCATTTGCATCATTTGGTATCAGAGTCTAGGTTAGGCTAGATTGGAGTGAAATTTAGAGTGTTTTGCATGTTAAATATATGAGTTGCATGAAACGTTTGTGAAGCTTCCATGGTGATTTTGAAATAGGCATGAAGTTAAAGAAGATAAATAGTTGCCTTATTAGTTAAGTGATTTATTTTCCCTTCAAAGCCTTATACACTCAACCCTCATTGGCTTGACACCTCATCACAAACTCACTCACCCCCCCTCTTACACAATCACTAACCCAAGCCACCATCACTTGACACCTCACTTCTCCAACACCAACCCCATTACAAGAGCCTTTACACTCCTAACTAAATACTATTCCATTTGGTTAGTCCCATCCCCTTCTAACCAATCCCATTCCTTTCCAACCAAATTACTATTCCCATTTGGTTTATACTATTCCCATAAATACTATACACGTAAATACTATTCTCATAAACACTATTCTCGTAGCCACTGTTCACCGCTGGAAACACTATTTATCAATTTCAAAACTTAGCCAACATGTCTCACCGAAACTCCTCATCCACCCTACCTCACCCATGGGAGATTGCCAACAATAAAATGCAATGAGAAATTAATGAATTGAGGCAAGATGTGAATACCATGATGACCATGATGAGCAATATGTCTAAGGACATAGGCAAATTGGTCCAATCTCAACCCCCAACAGCCCAAAAATAATACCAAACACCTCCACCCCGTAAACCCTTTAACCAAACACAAACCCCACATACCTTTGATCACCAACCTCACCTAAGGAGACCCCATTACCACCAACGAACCAACCTTGAAACACCATCCATGAAGATAGTCCTGAAACCTCTAGTGAGATAAAGATGTATGAGAGGAGGAGGAGGAGGAAGAGGAGGAATAATCAAGATGATGATGATAGGGGTATCAAAGTTGAGTTGCCCGAATTTAATGGAGAAAGTGACCATATTGATTTTATTGACTGGGTGCACGAAATTGAATGGGTATTTGAATTCAAGGGCTATAATGATGAGAAAAAATGTTGAGTAGCCATATTGAGGTTTAGAGGATATGTTTCCCTATGGTGGGAGAATGTTAGGAAGAAAAGGGATAGAAAGAGGAAATCAAAGATCCGTACTTGGGATAAATTAAAGAAGAAACTTAGGAAAAGGTTTGATTCACATAGGCAAGACCTTTATCTTAGGTTGCACAACTTGAAACAAGGGGAAAGAAAAGTTGAAGAATATATTCGGGAATTTGAGAGTTTAATGCTTAGGAGTGACATTCCCGAAGAAAAGAAGCAAACGATTGCTAGATTTCTTGGTTGATTGAATAGAGAGATTGTCCACAAGGTTGAGTTGCAACCATATTTTTCCTTTTATGATGTTTGCAAGTTGTCCTTGAAGGTTGAGAAACAAATCAAAGCTATAAAGTCCACGGTCCCTAGAAGATTCTTCAAGGAGAGTACCTACCAAAAGGGCCTACCTTCCTTTACCAAGCCCTATATTCCTTCTCTGGGTTTTGGTAAGAACAAGCGGATTGAAGCTCCTAAGGACAAGTCCAATTTTGTGAAGAATGAGACCCCACGGGCTGATTTGAGGAATATCAAATGTTTCAAGTGCCAAGGCTATGTGCACTTTCAAGCAAATTGCCCGAATAGAATAATCATGACTCTTAAGGAGATTAGTGACATTGATACGGCATTCCAAGAAGAGTCAAGTGAAGAAGAAGAAGAACATGAAAGTGAAGATGAAGTTATTGAGCAAGCCGACAATGTAGAGATACTAGTGCTCAAGAAGATATTGCAAGTAAGTCTGAGTTCCAAGAGGATGAGCAAAGAGAGAACTTATTCCACACTCATTGTACCGTGAAAGGGAAGGATTGTACAGTTATTATGGATAGTGGTAGTTGCACTAATGTTGCTTCCACTTTGCTTGTTGAAAAGCTAGTGTTAAGTTTGCCACTTTCCTAAAAGCTTAAGCTTATAGGGGTAGGCTTAACTTGAATATTTAAATTATTTATCCTGGAAAATAATTGGTCATTTTGTTGTAAATTATCATTTTTAGTAAATTTTTAAAGTTGTTTGCTTGAAACTAAAATTTACTGTTCACTCAAGCCAGTTGACATTTTTTGAAACTGGCATCTGTTGATATGTCTTCTTGGAAATCTTTTTATGGATTGGAAAATAGACATGTCAAGCTTCGATTTGCTTGCAAAAATTGAAATGTTCATTATTTTCCTGAACCTGATGTGTATTTTCAGAAAACTATACCAATTGGATGGCATTCTTGGAAAATTGATTTTGGTACCATGAAATAGACTCAATGTACTTTCTTTTCCAAGTTGTATTTTCTCTATAACATTTTTGTATAGTTTTTAAAAATTCTTCAAAGTTTATTGCAAAATCTTGAAATTTCATTGTTCATAGAGACCTGTTTAGAAAACTTTTGCAAACTACACTATCTATTAGAATGTATTGCAAAACCAACATTTTTACTTGATTGGCCATTTATTAAGCTTTCATTTCCAAGTGGTTTCACTCAAATTAGATTTTCTAAAATTCTTAGTTATTTTTCAAATTTGGAAGTAAATATTGAATTCTTCGTTTGGCTAAATGGACTGATTGTTTGGTTGTGTTAGACTTGAGTCGAGGGTTGTGCTTGCACCAACTCAAGGATCCAAAACGGTAATTTAAGATTGTGAGACTTGGGATTGATAGTTTTGTGTGTGTGCATGAATATGGAAACATGTGTAGACTTACATATAGTGGTTTGTGCGTACGCCAGAGACTAGGATTACATATTTGATTTTTTTGTGGACTTAAGTTTAGCGATTTGTGTATGCACCAACTTAAGGATCCAGTTTACAAAATTGATTTGTGTTCAGACTTGAGTTTAATGGTTTGTGTGTGTAGTGACCTGAGGGGCCGAATGGAAACTTGTTCAATCCTTAGTTCTATGGTGGCCCTAAGAATGGTACCAGTTCAAATATGAGTGCTAGTGTGCTCTTTGGTTTGCATAACCTTTTGAACAATACTAGTTCAGTGATACCTTGGCTTGTGTTGCCGCAACGATATCACAGATTTGGAATGGAGATTGTCTGGACCTTGGATTGGGTGGTGTTACTTGTGTGCGTAGATCCAAGGGCATTTATCTTAGAATCTTAAAATTGATTAACACGAGTTTTTTGTGCATTTATATTGGATTGTGTATTGACTTATCATTATTGATAATTGATGGGTAGTGTTTCACTTATGATTATTGTTGATTGATTGTTATATATGGTTTGCTTATACACTAATGATGAATGACTTGTGTAATTTTTTTTTATATTGTTCATGTATCTACTTGAGTTATAGACGGTGAATTGACTTGTTATTGTGAGGTATGATTAGTTCATCTCAAGGTTACTGCATGCAACAAAACGGTTAAAAAACAAAATATACCTTTAAATATTTTTCAGGCTTTCTTCACCAAAGGTTTCTAGAATCTATCTCTCTTTCTTCCTAAATCACACGAGTGGGTGAGTAAGAGTAGTAAAACAATTTTTTACAAATTGAAACCGAGAGAGAACAAGTATTTGGTGGATGATTTTTCAAAAATAAAAATCATAAAACAAGAAGAGATTCGAAACAAAACAAAATCGATCCCTATGCTTGTTTTTCCTTCTTTGTTTTGTTAGAAAACATTTGATTGAAAAAAAAAAAAAAACTAGGGAAAGTTTCTCTTGATTGATTTTTTCAAAGAAAACAAAAGGAGAGAGTTTTTGTGTGAGAGAGATGAGAGGGATGGCTAGGTTGTTTACAAAATGAGAAAAAAAAGTTTATACAGGTGAGGATTAAAACATATAACCCTAGAGCCATGAAATTGCTTCAACGACCTTCAATCAAATAAAAGGAATAAGTTAAAAACGAAATAGGCGTGGAGGGCAAATGGTCCAAGGCATTTGGGCCCTTGTTTTTAAATAAATAAACCCAAACCGAATAGTAATTCTAATATGAGTCCAAAACCATTTTTAATTAAAATTCAACCCAATTTTAATTTACAAATGGGTCCAACCCATTTAATTAAACAAGCCCAAACATAATATCATAAAACACCAAATACAATAATTTATTAGAATTTTAATCCAAGGATAAATATATATAAAACCCAATATATAAATATTTATTTTCTCTCTCAGTCCTAAGTAAATATTTAAAAAGAATAGAGAGCAATCCTAGGACCTAATGGAAATATTTAATTACAAGCTCCAACAAACCAAGCTTAGTACTCATTTAACTCATAAATATAAGGAGCTTAGTTCGTTAACTCTGTCCAACTCCACTATAGGGCTGGAGTTGTATTATTAAATTAAATATTTTAAAATTACAAAAAACGTAATAATTTTAATCGAATTAAAATTATATCTTTAAGTTACATCGATTAGGCAACAAATATATAAATACTCTCATGGGATACTGATAATTTAAGTTTACTGTTAAACCTCTCCAATTACATCTTTAGCCTTGAGACTAGTTTTACATCTAATGAATGAATTTACTTCATAAAACGCTCGGCCAAGATTCATCAGTAAAACCCTAGTAAAAATCCTCAAGACGGTATCCCTTAAACTTTACGGAGTTATGAATTCTATGCCTATAGAATAGTGTTATCTATTAAACAAAACATACAATCCCAATCAGCCAAGGTATTGACCTATATATCATATGATCTCCCTTTCTATTCTAATTAAAGACTGCAGCCTACAAAGCAGTACACCACTCACTCAAGATTAAAGTAGATATGCCTAAGTTGCACCAATATGAAGTTTACATATACAGTAATGGTAATTACACTGAATCATACACTTCATGTGGCCTACTTCAGTGTATATATTATACACAAATACATTTTTCCTAAAGTCCATACTTTAATGATTCGAGACTTATCATTCCCACGAAGGCAAATAACACAATAACCTTATAGAGTCAAACTTTGTTTATATGTTGTGAATTTAATTCAAGCTTTAATTTAAGTTTCGGGTCTCCTATATATGACAACCTCATATGACCGGTAACTTAATTAATATATAAGCTTTGGATCCTTGATCATTAATATAAAATAGAGATTAAAAGAGACTTGATGAATTAGTGAATAAAATAACTTTTTATTTATTTCACACTATGGTTAATATTTATAGAAAAAATGTCTAACTCTAAAGGCGTATCTCTAATAGTCATGTGCATTTTAAATTTTTTTTTTTTTTTTTTTTTTTTTTTTTAAATTTTNTCATGTGCATTTTAAATTTTTTTTTTTTTTTTTTTTTTTTTTTTTACATTTTGAACTAGGCTTGAAAAAGTCTAGGTGTTGGACCTTGGATGGGCCGCTGTGATATGAGTCTAAAGGGAACACAGGTATGGAAGTCTTGGTATTAGGCCTTGGATAGTCTATAGTGATACAGGTCCAAGAAAAACATTAGATTTTGGAATTGATGGTTATGATCATATTGATACATTTATACATGAATGAGAGATTCTAGTGTTAGTCCTTAGATAGGCCACGACGATACGGTTCCGAAGAAAACACTAAGTCAAGGTATTGATTTGTATGTGCATATTTGTTCATTTATACGTGATGATAAACTACTTATGTAGTATATAATGTTTGTTAATAGATATACATAAATTGTAGATGGTCCATGACTTGAGTAGTCGTTTTGTTGGTTAATGAATATATGGTTTGTGAATGATGTATGGCTTGCGTAGTCTACCGTGTTGATTAATGAGTGTGTAAAATATATTGGTGCATGGATGGCGATTGATATGTGTGGCATGTAAAATTAGTTAATATATATGCAGGATAATTGGTGCATGAATGGTAATCGATATAGGTTTATGAGAATGCATGAATGGTAATGACTTGTGTGGTATGTGATGTCGGTTGTAGAGTATGCATTATATACTGATGCATGAATGGTAAGTGACTCATATGGCATGTGACGTTGAACAACATAGATGCATTATATATTAGCGTATGAACAGTGAGTGTTTTGTATTACATTTGAAATATTGGACTCGTATGAATGTGTGTGTGGTTGAGTGTCAGGTTAGAGATTTCTTACTAGGTTGTGTCGCTCATCACTTCTTCCACCAGTATATAAGATGACGTGCAACGTAATGAGCTTTCTAAACCTTCCTAAATGTCATGGATGATAGCATGCGGGATTTTTGAAATTTATCTTGGTCTTAGCCTAGATTTTAGAAAGCTACTTATTATGACTAGTGGTTAATGTATTAAAAATTTTAATGTTGACATTGATATTTATAAATAGGTTTAATTTTGTAATAAATTTAGACTATAACATATAAACAATGTGTATATTTTAGAGAATGATAGTAAATATAATGTTAGAAAAAAAAATCGTACATTTATTTTCATATTTAATCACATCTAGAATCTCCACATAAAGGATTTGAGGGCATGACAATTAAGGATGCAACTGTTATTTTAATATAAAAGTACAGAAGAAGTAAGCTTCCATTTAAGGATAATGTCCACCTCCCTTGTTTGCAGGGATGAGAGGAGGAGGCTTGTGATTACATCATGTGTTGGGACACTTGGCATGTTGCCAATGTGATGCTTAGGTTTGTTGTTGACTGAGTCATAGGGTTTATTAGATTTAGTCATCAATCAGTTAGCTCATGGATTTGGATGATAACATTATCATATGCCTTGTATAAAAATGGCTTTGGTTGTCAGTGGTGGCCTATTGGGCCTCATTGGCCTATAAATTGGGCCTCATTGGCCTATAAATTGGTTGTCAGTGGTGGCCTATTGGGCCTCATTGGCCGACATTTATAGGTTGGATTATATGTGTCCAACAAGATTCAAACCTAATTACTTTTAAATTATAGTTTTAACTTAAGAAATAAATGATTACAACAATCCCAAACATGGGTTTAGTGTATGATAATGAATTTTGGGTTGTTTGCGTTTTCAAAATAAAAATATTAAACAAATTATATATTTTTAAGTTTTTGAGAATATTAATCTAAATGGTGAGCCTAAGGTTTTTTTAGAAAACTAGATGGACAACACAAATTGTTGAATTGCAGAAAATTCTCTTTTCTATTGACTGTACTTTACCCTCAAATAAAGTAATCGAAAGATTATTATCACCATTTCATAGCCATTGCTAAAGGCCTTTCTTATTTAAGGTCACAAACATGTCTTAGAAGCACTAATCATTACTCTGAAAGGTTCATCATTTCTTTATTTTGATTGAACACGTGTCTATAATCAGTTAGTGTAATTTTTACGTATCAACACCATTCATCATAACCCAAATTGACTCCTTTACATCCATAGACAATATAATTTGGAGAATTTAAAGAAGGGTTGTTAAAATGTTAGGATCAAACACAAATTAATTTTCTTCAAAGAATTGATAGTATCAATTGCTTACTATACTATTTCCTTTTAAGAACTTCGTAGTGTAGCTACTAACAAAAGGTGTATAATAGATTGACTCAATTGGTTAGTCTCATGCTTATAAATGACAGATGCCATAGCAAACACACATAACACATCTACCTCTCAAGCATCTTATTATTAAATTTGGGCAAATTAATATTATCATGACTACTTTACCAAATGAAGATATATATATATACTCTTAAAATATGCTATTATTCACAATTAATCCTATTATCACATAAAAATTAAAAATTAAAATAAAAGATGTAATCCTTCTTCTAACGCAATTGCGTTATACCAGATTGTATGAAATTGATTGTATATGCAAAATTATCCTTATAGGAGATCCGTCAGTTTAGTGAGCCAGGAAAGTAAAAGCACAAATGCTCTGCCAAGCATTGTCAAAACCTCAAAGAAAGCATAAATTTTACTCATCACCATTATGAAACCTACAAACTATGTGCAATTCTTCCCTCCTCTTTTAGCAAAATTCATGTGAGTGTGAAGCTCCAAGATTTTGATGGCAACTGAACACTGTTACTCTTCGCTTCTTGGCTGATCCTCTCATCATATTTAATCTTACCTTGTTCGATTTCATTTCTTTTCGAAATTCAACACACATCTCTACAGAAGACTCGGCAAATTTTTTTCAACTGACCAATAAATTCCTCCAAGCTTGATCGAAAACGATCAAAACGTGAAATGCAATCCTCTGAAGCTTCATCTGTCAATATCTTTAGTGCTTGATCACTTCCATTATCAGCCTTCCAGGATGTTGAGAATGGACCGGTGGGACTCTTACCTTGATTCTTTTCTTGATGCGGCAAAAAGCTAGTTGTTTCAACTGCTAAACTCTTCGACGGACTCTGCGACCTCGTTACACAATGGATTTCTCTTTTCCACATTTTCCTTTTCCCAATTTTCTTTTCCCAGATTTTCCACCCTTTCCAACCATCGATCACAAATGCTATCTATTGGAGGGCCATAGTGTCGCAAGAGAGGCAATTGTACCCGTCTTTTCTTCTTGGAAGACTTTTGAGGAAAAATAACACATTTGAAAAGCCAATTATTTATGGGCCGCAGATAGAAAGTCTGAGAATCAATCCACTTGGTAAAACTAGAAGACAGGGAGTTTAATTCATTCTCTAATTGAAAGGTAATGTACCGATGTGAATCCGACTGGATGGAGATTTTCCCATTGCCATTGCTATATGCTACAGAGATGACATCAAACTGAAGCTTGTGGCATTCAAACATCACTTCCCACATCCGACTTAAACTGGACTCAGCACAATAGAAGGAACAGATGAAATTGATATGTGAAGCATTCATAAAAGTGATTGGCAATTACATGCGTGCCCCAAAAATATACAAAAAGGAAAAAACAACTCCTATGGAAAACAAGAATGGCAATATACTCAAGACATAAATTCTAGAATCTTTGGAAGGAATTAAAACTTTCCCAGGCACTTTAAATGCCATCACAAGCTTCTAGACA
>JANLJB010000431.1:23724-35928 GCA_026212285.1 Bursera cuneata
CTATTAACTAACAACAAAAGAAAGTAGTTGATTATTTATAATATTGTAAGGTGGTAGTTGAGATAATTAAAAACTCGAAGGGGAGTAGATATTCGAGTTAATCCTTTTACATGAGTTAAAGACTCTTGTTTACTATTTGTTTCATAGAGGTTAAATCTACTTGTTTTATTCGAGTTAAATATGTGTGTTTTACAATTTTTACAATCTATTGTAATATTATATTTACAATCGATTTCTACAACCGACCCCTTGCAAGCAACTTGAGGTAGCACAATTTCAAATGAACCATCACTTTCCTTCCTGACATTTTCAAAACATTAAAAACACACATATTCAATCAACCTATTTGTTGGCAGAAAATATGAAATTGTGAAACAAATGATTTAGCAAAATCTTTAAATAAGGTAATGTGACAATGAAAACTTGAGGGAGTCCGGAGAAATTAGCCCTTAACAATTAGTTGTTTGTTTGTATATTATAATTAGATGGAAGAAATATACTAATGGTCGGCTTGTCCCTGTCCTCTTTCCCCACCACACATCTCTCTTTCTTTTAATTTCTTTTCTTCCTTTTGGCTGATTCTGATTTTTTATTACCCAACTGTAACATTTGTAGTGTTATAAAGTCACCATTAGGGCTCAATTTTTAACACATTTGTAGTCTTATCAATATTTAGTATAAATTTATTTAATTAAAAGCATATAAATGTGTTAAAAATTGATTTTTTTAAAAACATTTTAAAAACATTAAGTCAAATTCAGACTCACAGCACATAATTTTATTAAGATGCTTGGAGATAAATACAAGTGAAGTAAAAATTTCCCAAATCATTACTCCAGATTTTACCCAAACTTGTGTTCAAAGTTTAATCAAGCACTAAATTCCATGTTAGATTAAAGGGCAAACTTTATATCTCTCAGCTTGGCCCAGATACTATATTAATCAAAATAATTACATAAAGGCAGCTGGCATGTCAATAGATGTGTCAAAAAGCAAATGATAGAAAGCCTTTAATGCCATTAATTACATAATATTGATCCAAAAAGCCTTTAAAATCTTCTTTCTAAAAGTTTGTTTTTAAGGCTAAAGTCTCAAAAAATGTGTCTTTTGCTTTTGGGTGGGCTTTGGTTTAAAGAAGAGACTAAATTAACAAGGAATGAATTGGATTTATTTTTTGGTATGGTTTGATGGGTAGCTCCCTTTATATCAACTTTCATAAATTTATCACTTTAGTTCTACTTTTTGTCAATTGATTTATTCAAATGACAAAACATAAGTAGTTCAGGTGACTTGTCAACCTGTAAAGTGGCACCTCTTTGTCCCTCAACATTCAAGAACAATTCAGATCTCTTGTGATTTTACAGTGGATTCCTTTTAAGTTTTTGCAAAAGAGTAAAGAAACAATTATGAAAATGGACCTAAACTAAAGGGATATTTAAAAATTAATCTGCTTTTAAAAAAGTATCCGACAAAATCTAATGACAGATAATATCCGATATGCATCTGACATTGTCTAACAATATTCAATATTAAATATCGAGCATCCGACAGATTATAGTATCTAAATTTTTTAAAACGGATCAATTTTTAATGAAACCGACTAATTTGGGTTAAAATTTTTAAAAACCCAAAAATAAAGTGTACTCTTCAATTTATAGTTATGCTAAAAATTACACTTTCTTCATTAAAATAATAGCTCTAATATTCTTTTTTTTCTTTTCTTTATTATTATAATATATATATATATTACACTCTCTTCTCTTTATTAAAATAATAGTTCTAATATTTTTTTTTTTTATAATAGTTTTCTTTTAAATTAAAGTTGCGATCCACATGAAACTCACAAAAAGTAAATTTTATGTTTAAATAACTTTTGACTTTAGCAAAATAAGAATCTAAAAGAGGAATCTAAAATGATGTAGTATTATACTAGGCATGCATGTGATTGACTTGAAAGGATCCGAGGAGGACACAACTCAACGGTTACAGACTTACAGTACCTTCTGTTCTTCCCCCCAGTTAGTTCTATATATAATTATTTCTTTATTCAAGGAGATTTGTCAGAGATTTGCATGTCTCTTAATAAAATATTTCAATAAGTAAAAAAAAATACTTGACAACAGAAAATTTTAAATGAAGATTCGTTCAATATTCTCTGTTTAAGTCTCAAAATCTGAGTAGCCAACATTTTGACTCATTCATTGTTCCTTAATTCATCAATCAATATATACATTTTGACTAGCCAACTACCCTATTTTTTTATTTTTTATTTTTTGTACTAAAATTACCACTGTGCCTTTGAGGAAAGTTTATAATTTTTTTTTCTTGGTGAATTATGATAATTTTTTGAATGTAGAGAAAAGAATATAAAAAAAAAAATCTCGAATTACTGAAATTTATTTGTAATTTGAACTAGAATATCAAAAATGCATGTCATTATGATAATTATGAGAATATGAATTATGATAATTTAAATTATTATAAATTTTTGTTTGAATTATTTGATAATATGAATTATAAAATTTATATATATATATATATAAAGTTACTAAACATTTAATAATACTCATTTTAATCCATCATGAACTTAGCTGTAAAACTCTAATGCAATTATATAATGCAGGGAAGGTCATGTAGAAAATTAGGTCGACGTCAACCCAAGAAGTGGACCCTATGACATGTGTATCTAGAGGCTAGTCGTTTTAAAGTCAAAGACTCAAAGTGAATTCTCCCTATATATTTCTATTTAATTATATTTATTTAATTAAATTTTGGTCCAAATATCTAGGTTATAGCAATTTACATATATTTATCAATATTATTGGATATTTATCAATATTACACATTAGTTTCTAATTTTTTATTTTTCTTTTACTTTTTAAAAATCTTTGCCCAACCAATATAAGTTAGTTATCTAGCCTCAATGTCTAAACTTTGAAAAAAAAAATATAAATATTTTTATCACTTAATATTTAAAGGGTTAAGTAAGAAAATAAATAAATTTGTATAAATAAATTTGTAAAATGAGTTTAGAAGTGTAACATGAATCGTATAATGATAGCAGTAAAAATAGTGAAGTGGGTTGCGGAAAATTGAGGGAAATTAATGAATGGGTGTTGACTGTTGTATATCTTAGATGACCTATTACTCCAAAGCATGGGGTGGATATATAGGCAAAATTAATTACTTTGAAATTTCATAATTTAATTAACTTTAATTCTCAGCTTAATCTAACTAATTATTATTGTTAATTTGGGTTAATTGTGGCTAACATTTATTAAGTACCATCTGTTGGACTTATTGGTGATGGATTCTTGGTGTGCCCCATGAATTGCCAAGTTTTTGACTGAGAAGTAGCCAATAATTGCAGAAAACTAATAAATAATTAATCTGATTATGTAGCTTGCTTCGTTTTCTGATTCTGACCCAGCAATTATGTTTGCTGGTGAAAAATAATTCAGCTGCTCTACCCTCGACTTTGCGCATTGATTTGTGTATGGGGTTATGACATAAAATTTTTGATAATGTCAAAAAGCTATTTGAGTATTTCAGTTGAACACAGCAAAGCAAATATGGAAACATTTGGCAATCTAAAGACTTTTCCTAGTGAGAAGAGTTCCCCTTAAAAAGGTTACCTAAGCATTTTGACTGCCTCTTAACTGATTTCTTTTCTATCCGTTTGGCTTCCTCAACAGGAAAGAAAATAACATAAAAAATTATCGTCTTCAAAACCTAACCAAAAAACAACCATCTCAAACAATAACACACTACGATAATTTAGTCATCCATCTAATTAAAATAAGGGGGGACCAAATTCCCCAGAAAGTTAACAATTTCAAAAGGGAAGCATAGGTCATAAGATGCAGCATGATTACTCTTCCTCCAAAATAATTATTCATAAAGCAGAAGGTGCTTTGAACCAAAATATACAGCAGTTTCCATTTAACTTTGGCGGGCAGAACTTCGAGTTATTCTTCTCATATCGGAACTAGGTAAAGCAGGTTGAGAGGAACTACATCCAGCAATAGCTGCATTTTTAACCCTTTTTCGCTTGTTTCCTGACAGTTGTTTACTCTGAGATGATTCTGGAGGTGCCTGGCTCTGAGTTTGCCTATTCGGCTCCTCCTCTTCCTCTAAGAGTTCTGCTTTTGGTGATTTACACTGCCACTGTGTGCCACAATGTGGACAAAGTATTTCACCCTGAAATTCATCAAGTGCGGATTACAAGATATCCATTCATAGTAAATATGAGACAAAAAGAAATGTATTAAAAACCAATACCCTTCTTTGAGAAAACTTCTTTTTTAGGCAGTAGTGATGAATTCGAACCATGCAACCCTCATTTTGGCACAATTCTCCCTGTCAAAAATAGATAAACAAAATATCAGATATAATGGTGGCCGCAAAAGACGTTCCGGCAGCCCAACTTAAACTATTGAGTAGATATTTAAATCCTAAAGTTCTTTGGTAAATGGTACGAATAAAGCCCTACATTTATTTTTGAAACTACGTAAATTTCAGATATTTTAACCTCCAATTACTAGACCCATCTAAACACTACATTAGCCAATATGTTGAGCAATTATTTCCTTCAAACTCAATTACGGTTTTCCATAAAGCATCAGGGGAATAAAAAAACCTTTCAAATTCTCTAATGGGGTTAAAACATTCTATATGGCCTAATCAAATAAAAACATCATAATAAACTTCGAATACAACCTTAACTACAGCTTCATTGCATACTTCACAAGAAGGAACATCCAAATTGCGGAACCAACTCCGCAGATCTAGACAAGAACGGACACCAAGTCCGATATTGTTGTCTTGTGTGTAACAAAGCCACTTGTCCCGCACAAGCTCATCCAAAGTTTTTTCCTTTTGAGACATGGTGAAATTTCTGAATGCAGCTGGGATTTGAAGACCATTCTGTGATTGCGATCCCAAACTGGTCAGAAACTGAAAATATGCCATAAGAATCATAAAGCAAAAAGCATTCTTTTCTTCTTATTTTTTAAATTAAAAAAAATTGAATTGATTGCCAAACAGAAAATAGAGGTACAAAGCAATGTGGATAAGCTATCAACAAAAAACATTTAGTCAAACAGAAAGAATATAATAATAAAAACAAACAAACAGCATTTGAATTTCTGATCCAAAGAAGAAATTTGTTTGTAGCAGAAGCCCAAAAGGAGGCCCATAATTGAATCTCTATTTATAAAATCAGGTTTTCTTCAATTATTTTCCTTCCAGATTAAGCAAAAAATACAATAACTGCACAACCTTCACTACTGTAAACTTGTTTCCATAGACAACTCCAGAATACTTCTCAATGAAGAGTATAACAAGATAATGAAACAGTGGACATCTGGTCCACCACTATTGTACTTTCTTTTCTCTAGCAATAAAATCTTTGAAAGAAAAGAAATGAAAATCAGATAAAGAAACAACACAATTGCAACTGAAAAAAGCATTAACCTATAATTCAAGGAAATAAGCCAATGACGAAAAGATGATCAACGCTCCCTATTGCCTTTACATATAACACGCAGATGTGGTAAAAATCAACTATTTCACCTTCTTCTTTGGATAAAAAAGTAAGCGTTAATACATGAAACATCTTTGCATAGACATATACATTACACGTTCCAAGTAGGTGGACCCTATGAGATTAGGACCCTTGACCTCAATGATAGAGCCAAAGGCCACTTACCACTTAAGCCCAACCCTTGGTTTAGCGCAAAGGAGACTCTTATGAAAATTATCTTAACAATACTACATAAACATATATATGTTACCATCTATGGTCATCAAACTTGTCCAGCTAATGGATTATGTACCATGTAAAAGCATACAGATAAAGATGTTTCTTGAATCCATGTGCTGAGCCTGATAGAAACTCAATGGCCTTAAGTAAAATACCAGTACTGGATTATTCCACAGTTTTCCAATTTTAAGATAGACTAAACTACAAAGAGAACTTTAGAAGGATATTAAAAGTGAAGACACGGAAAGTTCTGACAGGATAAAGAAAGTCCCATAGAATACCTCTAGGAAGCCATTGTAGGAAATCAAAGTTAAAATACTAACAATCTCACTCCTGGATCTAAACGAGTTGTGTCAGGTTTGGTGTCAGGTTAAGTCCCTTATTGCAAGCTAGACAGACTTCAACAGGTAACAATTATCGATTTCTTATCAAAAACCAAGAAATTGTTTGAAATTGATGCCATCTTGATTTATGAAAAAGGTGCAGCATAGTCTCCTTGGAGTTGATCTCTGAAATCATTATTGGTTTATCAAAATTTGACCATACATCATTAATCAACAATAAATTTTACAAATTTACTTTCCCCAACCCCTTGTAGTCCACACCAACTTGATTTAAGCTAATTTACTGATCTAGAATGAGTCAATCTCCTTCCGTTCCAATGCCTATGCCTTTACTCTGTAATTTGGATCACTTGTTGAAACTGATAGATTATTTTGAAACCATATAAAAATCTAAAACTGTTAACTCTAAGGCAAATTCCTTATTTTGATAACTTCATTTTGATT
The DNA here is from genome assembly GCA_026212285.1 of Bursera cuneata. NCBI lineage: Eukaryota > Viridiplantae > Streptophyta > Magnoliopsida > Sapindales > Burseraceae > Bursera > Bursera cuneata. Next base: position 30,277 of record JANLJB010000431.1, read on the forward strand.
CTCATAGTTGTTAAGCTTGTTATTAATGTTCTTCAAGTCATTAAGCTATATTTTATCCACATAATCACAACATTATTATTGGTGTTTAAAAAATAAAATTCAGAGAAAAATGGAACAAAAAATAAAAAATAATATTCTGACGCTGCCGGAACTTGAATTTTGATGAAAATAAATCACAGTTTTACTAATATCTAGCCTGAAAATTTACATAATCAATTGGACTTGTTTCTTAGATGAATATATGCTTAGTGCATATCTATGTCCAGATAAATTTCTACTATTTTTCATAAAGCATAGGAGTATAGATCCATGACTAATAAAACACAATTTTTTTTTTTTTAAAGGAAAGAGATTTGTAGTAATAGGCAAATAAAAGGAAACAAACCTGATTCTCCAGTTGTATATTTAAAGCCACAATGTTGGATATGCTACCTTGGGCCATGACATCTTGGGCAATTGCTTCTATCTGATATGGAACGTCAAATGAATATAGAAGCAACACGTTGTAACTTAAAACAGAGTCAATGAAAATAAACAAAGCTTATGCAATGACATAATCATAACCTCATGCTTATTTCTAAAGACCTGAACAATAGTAAACTCATCATACAAAGAACAGGCCAGAGATTAAATAACATAAGACAAGGTGCTTATTTATCAGGTAGTCATAATGAGATATGCCTTATGACAAATTAAACATCATCACAACTTCAAACGATACGAAGCTTTCTGAGTAACCTACACAGAAGCAAAGTGCATCCCAAGAAGCAAAAAAATATACATGTTAACCAGTAACGTCCTCAGAGAAAAAGGCAAGGTAATGTCAGACTGAAACTCAATGGTATTTTCATCTTTGATTTGCGTTTTAATTTCTGCATACTTCTATAAATTACCAGTATTCTTTCACCTTTTTCTCCAATGGAAGCTGGCGCAAGCTACAGATGCCCCTCTTTAATTACCATATTCATCAAGCATATGATGATAACATTATCTAAAGGCAACTTAGTAAGAGAGTGGAGTGAAAGAGCAGGACTTCGTTTCCCCACAACGAGTAAACAACCAACTGAATTGTGATTGAGAAATTAAAGAAGGTGATATTTTCTAAGGTTTACGATCCAAAGCTAAAGAAGATTTAGATGATTACAATCTAGTGCGGCCAATATAATTCATACCTAGCATAAGACTAATCAGATCTAGCAAAAAGATGCCACCTAGAAGCTAATAGACCCAAAAGAGGTTAGAAGAGGAATTCCAAGAGATGAAACAAAAGATTACAGCAAATATAAAGATAAATATGAAGTTCAAAGATAGAACATGCTGCTGAGCAAAAGATAGTCAATAATTAGCAAGAAATGAACCTACTGCAAGATCAAAGGTGGTGCCATAGCCTCTTGAAAATTTCTTCACCCCCCTTTAATGATGTGGCAAAATTTCCTAATCCTCAAACAAACTTTTGAGCACAAAATTTCTAAAAACCAGTTAGTTTTTGTTAGAAACAGAGAAATTCATGATGCTGTCTTGGAGATAATCAGGAGGTGTGGACTGTAGCATAGAGTTAAAAATAAGGAAGGTTTAGTTCTTAAAATTGATGTTGAGAAAGCCTATGATCATGTAGATTTGGGTTTTTATAAACAAAAGGTGCTAGTGAGAGACGGAGAGGTCCTAGTGAGATATGGAGAAAATGAATCAAAGGTTGCTTGGTTCTACTTTTTTTCCTTTAAAAAAAAAAATAAATGCTGGACCGAGAGGACTTCTTGAGGATTGAGAAAAAAGGATCCTCTATCCCTTTTCTTATTTACTTTAGTGGTGGATGAATGGAGTAGGCTGGTGGTGAGGGCTTCAAAGGCTCATTTGTTTACAGGGTTTGAGGTAGATTAGAGGTCTTGTACATGTCTCATCTACAGTTTGCAGAAGATAAATTATTTTTTACTTCAGGAAGGAGTATGATATGGTTAATCTTTTATCTATGGTGGAAGCTGCTTTGTGCTTGATGAGGTCAACAAGTTACTGTATCCAAATGTGAGATGGTGGGTATTAATTCCCAAGAAAATAAAGTGGAAGCATTGCAGATGCGATTAGTTGTTCTTTAGGCGGTCAGCCTTTGAAGAATTTGCATTTGCCTTTAGGTGACAATCAAAAACTTCAGGGTTTTTTGGAATCCAGTAGCAGAAAAAGTGAAGAGATGTATTCAAGATTGAAAAAGAGCTCGTCTGTTAAAAGGGGAAGAATTACTTTGATTTATTCAGTCTTGTCTAAACTACCTATATATTTCAAATCTTTATTTAAGATTGCAGTAGAATGGTTGACAGAATTGAAAACTTAATGAGATTTTTGGAAGATGCACCTTGTTAATTGGAAGATAATTTCTCATCCAAGATTCAAAGATGGATTAGATATTGGAAACTTAATGAAGAGGGACGTAGCTTTTTCAAAATGGTTTTGGAAATATCCTTCGGAGGTTTTCTTCGGCATGAGGTAATAAGAAGTATTCATGGGATTCACAAAAATGGGGGATTCTAATATTGTTATTAGGGGCTTCTCAAGCAGAGGTGATACTAATCAAGATCCAGTGGGAAAATTCTTTAATTTCCACCAAAGTTCCTCCATTATCACTAAATTTATTTCATTGCCCATACTCAGAACTAATATTTTTCTTAAATGAATCAACTCCAAACTAACAATTAGAACTAATTAATTCCTGACCAGCAAAAACAAAAAACAAATTCTCCACTATGAACAAAATCCTTAAACAATTGTCTCTTAACCCCTTAAAAACCTCTTAAACTCAAACTCAAGTTGACCTTGTTCTTTTCTGTTTCATACTCTCACTTTCTTCTGTTTCAAACAAAAGTGTGGATTTAAGTCTTTTGTCATTATTATTATTCTTTTTCTATTCTTATTCTATTAATTATCACAGTTTGCCACCACCGGATCAACTTTCAGGCTCCGCCACTGTTTTCAAAGAGTCCATGGAAGTCTGTTTCTCAAATCTATTCAATTTTCTCAGGTTATCTGCAGGATGTTGTTGGGAGAGGAGTAGACTTCAGTTTTAAGAGAATTGTTGGTTGAGAGACAGTCCATTTAGGTTCCCTCTTAACATAAATTTCCGGAACTTCCAAACCCACATATTGTCTTTCATAGTTGCAAAATAACAAGTAGAGATTCTTAATTTTCAAGGATCAAACTCTTTTACTACATTTCTTCCCTTGTTCTAATGAAGAGACGTCCAAGAATAGCATCAAATAAGAGCAACAATTCAGCAGCCAACAATTTAAAAATAATAATTTACTCTCAACATATAAGAATTCTCAAGGAGACTTACAACGCCTTTGTAGAAAGCAATCTGTGGAACTGAATATTTTGTTCCCAGCTTGGATTGTTCATCAGCAACAGTATTAACCACGCCATAACACACATTGCCATCATACTGGTCTCTGCAGCCTCGCAATTCAAACTGACATGACGACAATTCCTTGTTCATCTTTAGAAGATACTCATTAAACAGCTCTTGATCAGTATCTGCATCAATGAAGGCACTGTTAATAAAATGAAGAGAATAAAGATATGGTAATTAACTCACATAATAAGCTTTTATACTAGCATGAGTGATTCACATCATCTACAAACTAGAGTAAATGAGAATGGAAGTTCAAAGCCAAAAAAGTAAAACTTAATAAAAAGAGAATGAGCAAGGTCACTTTTTTATTCAAAAACCAAATTGACCCTAAATAAATAAAAATAGAAAGAAAGATAATCATCATAAAGAAAACCTCTATCAGTTTCGAAATTCTTAAGACATTGAACATTATAGTTTTATAAAAATTATACCCAAAAAAAAATTTCTTATTAAAAAAATATGAGAGAGAAAATAGACAATAAAAAAATAATTAGAGTTCGTATTTTTCCTTACAAATTTTCTGGCTTCAACCTCGTTGGTCCTCAATTAGCTAAAATATATTAATGAGATTTAACCTAATAAATTAAAACTTAAAAATATTCATGAATGAAATTTACCCTAATATTAACCAAGCCAAGAATTCTCGTTCGGCTTAAAGAGAAAAATTTGAAACTTGTTAATTTTTAGGTCATAATCTCACAGTTTCTCGTCAACCAAACAACTTGAATCACAATATAAAGTTTCCCCAAAGTATGAAAACTGAAACCGTGGTTAAATAGAATGGATGAAAATCAGACAGAAAAAAAAGAAACCTGGGCTTTTTCCGGTGACGCCGGAGAAGACGGCGTGAAAGTCCTTCTCCTTAAGAGGGCCACGCGTGATCAATGCTTGAATGAGTGCGTGGTGCCTCCAGTCCAAAGACCGCATTTTTCAATCCGGCTTTTCGAGAACCTAGATTTTGAAAGGAAAGCATTAACAAGACTGCAAAGCAAGTGGGGCGTTTGGATTCCGGGAAAATTTAGAGATTTCTCGTGATGAGAAGCCCCGGGACAGGAGTCTCCAAAGCCATTAAGAAATATGGCGGGAAGAGAGCGTGGGGACGTGTTATTTACAGTAACAACCCTGAGATTTGGCGTCGGACAGAGAAGGTGTCGGGGTAGTTTACTTATTTAACGATCTATATATCTATATAATCCTAAAGCATAGGTTTGTATAGTTAACATATAAGATGATAAGTAAGATTTTTTAAACTCTAAATTTTTAATAAGTAAGATAATCTTAAAATATGAACTAATATAATTAACATATAAGATAACAAATATAATTCTTGATATTGATTGACATTTATTGGTGATAAACAATAAATAGTAAAATTTATTAACAAACTTTGTTGAAATATATGGAAATGAACAGATCATGTGTTGAATATTTATGGATGATAAGCAATAAAGATTATAATAAAGAGTAATATTCATACATAAACTGTTTGTATTTTCTTTTACTATTTCTAAGTTGATCAATATTAAGTGTTTTATGTAAGAAGTAATAAAGATTGAAATTGATAAGTAGGATTCCTTAAGCTCTAAATTTTTGACAAGTAGGGTAATCTTAAAGCATGAACTAATATAAATGACATGTAAGATAAAAAGTATAATTCTTGGTATTGATTGATATTTATTGGTGATAAACAATAAGGAGTAAAATTCATGAACAAACTTTATTGAAATATGTGGAAATGAATGGATTATGTGTTGATCAATATTTATGAGTGATAAGCAATAAAGATTGTAATAAAAAGTGACATTCATACAAAAACTGTTTGTATTTTCTTTTACGATTTCTAAGTTGATCAATATTAAGTGTTCTATATAGGAAGCAATAAAGATTGAAATTCATGAACAAACATTTTATATTTTTTTTTATGATTTCTAAGCTCATCAACATTTATTGTTCGTTATCAATATTTATTGATGATAAGCAATAAAAAGTAAAATTCATGAACAAATGTTTTGTATTTTGTTTTACAATTTATAACTTAATCAACATTCATTGTTCATGATCAATTTATCGGTGATAAGCAATAAAAAGTGAAATTTATGAAAAAAGTTTTGTTATTTTCTTTTACAATTTCTAAGTTGATGAACATTTATTGTTCTTTGTAGGATTTATACACAATAGCATGACCTTTAATCATTTTAAGTTGTTTTACTATCAACATTTTTAAGGCTCCGTTCATCTTCTTTCAAGAGGTAGCT
>JANLJB010000434.1:2989-13080 GCA_026212285.1 Bursera cuneata
CAAAATTAAAATCAAAACTTTTTTTTATTAACAAAATTTTAAAATTTTGAACTAATAAAATAATATTCATTATTCTTAATTTTAAATTTCTTTTATGTATTTAAAGTAAGGGTCTAGACAATTAGTGGATCACCTAGACTATAACCTAGCTAAACTTTAACATGTACATGGATATGAATTTTATAATAATATAAGATAATGCAAAAAAGACAGAATATCTCATCAATTTCTTAATTAAAAAATTTTATAATAGTTATAAGACAAGACAAGTGTAATTGTTTAATACATAACATAATAGTATCAACCTAAGATCATAAATCATAATCAATTATTTAAATGAATAAAAGCTATTTTTTTCACATTTTTCACTTGCTATAAGAAAAATGGTGACACCCAATTAACAAAAGAGATTTGTCTTCCAACTACAAGTAGTGATGAATAATTTGTTTCTTAATCTAGAATAGTTAAATGAAAAATTAAATTAAATTAAAAAACGATACCCTTGTTAAGAACAAAATCCAATAATACATAAATTAATTTTTAAATGATCCAATAAAAAAATCAATTCGTAATTACGCTAGACGTTAAAGAAGACTCCATAAAATTTGATCAATTAAAATATCATATCATTTAGTGGTAGGAGAAGAGTGGCTTAAAAAATAAATAAATAGTAAGATGGTTCGAATCGGCGATTCGCGCCTTTTGCGCAGGAGAATAAATTGGCGATTATTTGGCGCGCATTACTCCACCAACCAAAAACGCCAAAGCAACAGCGCTTTTCCACTACCTTTTTAGGACAGTGTTTGCAGTGACTCCAAGTGGGCTGGGCTTTTTTGGATTTTTTTATTTTAATTAATTATGGGTGAAAATCTGTTTGGTATGACATCTTTCTCTAGTTCATTTCATATGATTAATGAGTTAAATGTGCTATTAGTTGTTAACCAAAATTTAATTTTTTAGGGAGGAATAAAATATATAGTTAAATAATAATTTGAATTAACAACTAAATCTATTTAATTTAATTTAGATAATTGAATTACCAACTAAACCACTCTACAGTTCTTCTAAGAGTATTATACTTTTCAAATTTTATTTCTCATTTTTTGGACCTTAGATGATGAGGTAATAATTTAAAGAGTCATATCACTTGTTACAATAATTCAGCATCTACATGGCAATTACAAATCAAGTCACATCACATGAGACAGAAATTTGAAATTCATAATATTATTTTTCTTTAGAATGCCTAATATAAGATGTCAATCAAATAATATTATCATATTGTTAATATTAACGGTAAGAACCTCAAAGGCTTATATATTCAGAGTAATTGTCAAAATAACTAAATTCAGAACATGTGTTGAAAAATAATGAAGAATTAAAATATTTTGATTGTATAACCAATTGGTTTACAGTGTAGTCAATAGACAATAACTTGTTAACTTAGAAGGATTCTTATGGGCTAACAGTTTAACGCATAAGGTATTGAAAACCAACGAGTTTTGGTTAGAGAATCATATAAAATTTTAGATTTGTTATTTTCAAGTCAGTCTCTTAAATTTGATTATTTTTCATAATCTCTGTATTATATTCAACACCTCTCAAGGGGATAGAGTGGCTGGAGTAGGACCCTTTATGGTAGGTTAAAAAGGACAAACTAAAACAGCCATTTATCCGTAATGGTGGTGATGGAGATAGCCACATTTTCTCTTATTGGCTTAGGAAAAGACCTAAAATCAATGATGGTTTTATTGTTTGCAGATGGAACAGTATCATTGACCAGCCAGATGTTGTGGCCACCTGCCAATATACTATGCATGACCTCTCTCTTTCAATCAAAATTGAAAAACTGAGATCTGGAAGATCACAAAGCACAGAAAGAAAAGGGGAAAGAGCTTTCTCTGTCTATCTCTTTCTGGACCTGCATTTATTTTCAATTCGCCACCACAAAAGTACCCAAAAAGAGGACAAATTTGACTTGTATGCAGTGCAGGTTTCAACAAAGTGCCTAAATTGAAAGTAACTTCAGCTACATTTAGATATGTATTGTATCTAAATGCAACAATGAAAAGGATACTTAAAATTTTCAGATAACTATCCATCCAAACCACAATACGAGAACCCAAAGAAGTTGTTACAATGACTTTACACCAAAATACCAATTTCAACAAATCTACATAATGGCTGGTGTGTATCTATGCACTGCAACTTTCGAGAGTAAGAGATTCCCTCAGCCCCACTCGGATGTGATTCCTCCCTTTAGATGTTATAAATTATATGATTATCTACTTGAACAAATGGGCCAATTCAGGATCATCCAAATTCACATCCAGCCATCCATTTAAGCGCATGAACTCGATATAATGATCAGGTGGCTTCACTGCACGAGGATTTTTTGGAGTAAATCCATAAACCCTCTCAATATCACGAGCAAGCCATCGGGCATAAGCACGATCCACTGGCGGCACAATTTTCAAGAGAAGTTCCTCCTTTTCTTGCTTCACAGTCACAGGCTTGTTTCCCATTTACCTGGCCAAATTATGAAAAAAAGCAGTCAGCTAATACAACTTCCACTAGGTGCATGAACAACGAAAGTTACAGAAGATCATAAAAGTAGCAGCCACAAAAAATTTACCCTCATACAGTAGTGTAGGAAGATTGCGAAATGCCAATAGATAGTCAATATCAACAAAAATCTATTGAATTACTAGTGAAACATGCTCAAGTGGCTAGAGACTAGAGTCTCTTAACAATAACAGAGGCTACTGGCCAATCTTTGCCCAAATGAGAATCATATGAAATGGCACTAAGCAACTCAGTAGCAATAGGAATTCAAATGTCTAAATGAGGCATCATATGGTATGCATTAAGATTTAAGACATCTATCAAAACTGAAAAACTATATACTAGAGCGAGTTTGAAGCGCCGTAAAATAAATTTTGCTTAAGACTGCATTAAATACATTAGTTACAAAAGAAGCAAAAATTGCAGTAGATACCTGTCAGGAAGAAAACCTCTGCACTGAGGTTGCTCACAAATTTAAATTAAAAAAAAAAAAAAAGAAAAAGAAAAAGAAAAAGAAGAGAGAATAGTAGAGCGACCACTCTTTGTAAACCAGCAAAAAATGCTACTATGTACTGCTACTTTAGCATGCAGGATTCAAATGCTAGTGGAAGCGATAAACAAACTTCTTTTATTTAGATGTTCAGAACAGAAAAAATATAACTTTGCCATAACAAGAATTATAAAGAAAAAAAAAATTATTAGATCTGTGACAAATGGTGGTAGACACCCAAAAGTGAAACTGCTATATAATCATAAAAGAGGATCAAATTGGATAAAAAAGCACTTGGTGGGTTTCAAAACAGAAAAGTGGGTCTCAATCAACGTCTCCTCCCTTTTTCAAAAAAAGAGAAAAACACACACATAGAATTTATTGTACCTAGAAACGTATAGTAATACCCTCCAAGTACTTTTAATTTTGATATCACAGGCAAATCTTCTCCTATTAACTGTGTGTCCAATACCTGTTGATGGAACCTAGCAACATCTATGCTAAAAAAGCAAAAGAAAATTCCACCATCATTCATTTTAAAAAGGTGTTGAAGGAGAAATTCAATGCCTCTACTCAAACATTCGGATTGTATTGTTGGACAAGTTAAATTCTGTGTCTTCTGGTGTCTATATTCTTGGCAAATACCATCTTCAACACCAGAAATTAAAGAAAAACGATGCAAAAAAATACACGCTTGCTCATCTCCATAGAACATATATACATAGGATTACAAAACAATCTTGGTTTGAAACCCCATGCCACCACCAATACATATCTAAGTTGCATTTTTTACTGCACAAAATATGCAAGAGCCAGTACCCATCTGAAATGCAAATCACCACATTACTTAAAAGGGTTTCACTAAGAACACTCCACAAAACAACTAATTTCCAATTGGATTCAAGGAATTCGAGTATTTAAGAAGAAAAGCTTCAATTAAACGAACGAGTATTAAGAAATCCATTGAATTAAACAACATCAATCAAAATAAAGTATTATCACATAGAATTATCAAAATAATACTAAAATAACTGATGAGCCCCGCTCATAAACCATTCCATTTCACGCATTTAAAATGACAGAAAAGATAAACCATGATTTCGTGCATGATGAGCAACAGAAGACGGAAATTGAAGCGCACAGGTTACAAACTAGAGAGAAGATGACTGGAACTTACCTGTACCTACTGATGATGAGATAATTACGGACGAATGATATGAAGACCTTTTTGTGAAAATAGTTTGTGGACGGGAGTGGACTGAAGTTAAAAACAAGAAAAAAAAGAGAGAGAGAGAGAGAGAAAGAAACGATGGGGCTCTAATGGAAGGGCACAATTTCCCCCTTAAGATTTGAAATATTCCTAACACCCTGTAACTGTAGAAAACTTAACAAACCACCCTTCCGTTAATATTAACTCTTCTGTTAATTAGCTCTTAGCAGAACTCAAGCACCTCGAGAAGCCGAAAGAACAAGTGTTTTTTTAAGATTTTGACTTGAATTTACTTACTTACCCCTACTGAGTTAGGTCTGTTGCCAGGTCAGGGTGGTTATGGATCAGAAACCACAGGGTGTTAAAAGATATTTTCTTGTAGCTTATGTGTTCGATTGGGACAATTTTTGTGAAGTTTTTGCTTATACTGTTGGTTGATTTGATTCAATCTCAGCTGAAAATCGGAAAACATGAAGAAGTACGGCTTGCAGCTTAGAGTTCAGCCGTCGCAGCAGAAAAAGCAGCCAGCAAAGCCTCCACTGCCGCGGCCTGCTCTCGGTTTTGGCCAGGATGACGATGACGACGACGTCGAGAAAGAAATTTCTCGCCACGCCACCAAGAACAAGGCTCTTAGAGAGGTAATGATCCTAAAATTTCTTTGGTGTATACATACATAAATATATTTATAGCCGAAAGTGCATTAAATGTATTCAATTTTATGTTTTGAAACTTGAAAGATTGAGGAGCAGCAAAAGAAAGCTTTGGAAGAGGATCCACAGGTGTTCGATTACGATGGAGTTTATGATGAGATGAAGGAGAAGAGTTTTCGTCATAAAGTGCAGAGTCGTCAAGATACAAAGGTATTTTCTGAATTAGAAATTAGGGTTTTTCTTTTAATTATACGTATTAATTTGTTGAATTCTTTTTCCGTATTCAGCTTTTTGTGAATATATTTTTTTCTTGTTTCAATCTGTATGAGTAGGAAAAAGAGTTAATTTGAGCTTTACTCATAGTATATTATAGGTGATAACTGATTGTAAATAATGAGCACTTTTTGCATTCTGTTGTAGCCAAAATATATTCAAAAATTGATTCAGAAAGCAGAGGAGAGAAAGAGAGAGCACGATGTAATTTATGAGAGAAAACTTACTAAAGAGAGAAGTAAAGAAGACCATCTTTATGCAGAGAAGGATAAATTTGTTACAAGTGCGTACAGAAAGAAACTTGAAGAACAGAAGAAATGGGAGGCAGAACAGCGCTTGCGTGATCTACGAGATGAGAAAGATGATGTAAGTTAACTTTCTGCTGTCTTTGATGACTTTTTTTTTAATCTATTATTTTCATAGTCTAGTCTGATCAGTATTTTTCCTGTTATTTAACTGAGGATTTTATGATTTAGGTAATTGCTTTATATGGGTGCTCTATACTTCACTAGTTTAGATTAGGTTTGTTCTTCACTGCACATGCACATTCATTAGGCTTAGGAAAAGTTTGATTGATCAAGGATGTGGTCAATCAGTTATGGGATAAAATTCATGTTCTTGCTTCTTTGTGGCTTTAGTAACACAACCTTGTCAATGGATTCTTTTTTCTTTATTCGAAGGGATAGAGAAGCTGTTGTTTTTTGACTTAATTTTTTCTGATATGTTTTTCTTGTATTTTTTGCCTCTTCTTTTCTTCAGTAATGGACCTCTGGTTCACATGAACTTTGATGTAATTATTTTTATCAACAACATCTCGTTACTGTCTTTTATTTATTTTATTGGTTTATAGAAATGGATGCTGGGGATCTTCTTCATGTAAATTTGTTACAGGCAAGGCTGTCCTATCTGTATTTGTATCTTAGGAAGCACCTTGGCCTCGTTCATTACAGCCCGTAAAATATGTTTTGAGGAGAGCTGGTTGGACATTGAGGAAGTTAAATGGCGTTCCTTGTCATATATATGTATGGCTATCTGAGTGCTATCATTATATGTATTGCCACGTTAAAACAGTGAGGGCAGAATGACAAAAGGGCAAGGTTAACCTCATTCTCATTAGAAATTCCCAAACCTAAACATTCTAGGAATGTTGTTTTAGATTGTACAAGCTCAGAGTTGTGAAATCCTGACTAAGCTTTTTCATGCGATATATCTTTAGAATGGGATCACTAATGACAGTCCTTTTGACAAAGAGTTGGTTATTGAGATCCTTCTCCCTCCATGAATACCTGGAGACTGGAGTACTCTAGTGCCTTGTTAGAACTTCATATTTCCTTGATTATGATGATATAAATTCTGAGTTCTTATTACACTGCATTAGTTCCCTTCCTCCCCCAAGACAGAGAGGAGGGTAAAAGAGAGGGAGAGAGAGATGTAGAGCTACGTCCTTTTAATATCTAAGGGTACCTAAGGCATAAATGACAGAAAACTCCTGGTTAGAAACTATCAAAGGGTTCTCTTTATTTAGTAGAGATCAGGGGATTCATCATAATTATGAATATAATGGATTATGAGATAAGAAGTGTAAATTTGGCCTTGACAAAAAGAGAAAAATTTTGGAGAATATGGCAATCTAGTCTAATGACTCTGAACAACTTCTTCAATCTTCAACACTTTTGTTTTTTAGTGATTGATTCTTCTCCTTTTTTATTACCACTTTTTGTTGGGCTGTTTTGTTGTCTTGTATGCTTTCTTTTAGACGTAATTTGTTAATGTGAATTTGATGCTGCTATTAAATTGTACTGATTACATGTGTTTTATTGAAGTAATTCTTCTACACAATATTTGAGTTGGAAGATTTTAGATGGTAACATATCGAGAGGACTTATAACATTATACTGATTGGTGGGTTTAGGTTAGGCATTTGTCTGCACATTATGGGATTTTGTTGTGTGGCAAGATAAGCCAAGACCGTAGTTAACGATCATTAATCACTTTAGTTGTGCTTTGTTTTATTGGACTTTTGAAACTAATTCATATAAAATTGGAATGCTTAAAACAGGATATTTGCTGGATTCTAGTTTTAGTTATTCTAATGAACTATTGTGTATGAATGTCGACTATAATCTGATGCAACTAAATTATTTGGATATCATTCTCTATTATTTATATTAAATGAAACTTTTAACTGATAATGCACACACATATATATATTTATTTATTTATTTTACTTCAAATGTCTTAGAAATCTACTCTCTGTATTTATTGAACTTATATTTGTTGAGGCATGTTTCTAAATTCTAACAATGATTCATTATGCTGTTTTAAAGGTTACCAAGAAGACTGACTTGAGTGATTTTTACTTCAACATTGGAAAAAATGTTGCATTTGGTGGGGACAAGTCCAAGTCAAGGAATGCAAACAAGCAGGTTGAACCAAGGAAGCCGGAGAAACAGGAAGAACAAGGACCTGCTGATGATGTAGCAGAGAAAGATCGTTCATCAGCTTATTCAAACTCAAAGCTACAAGATATTCAAGCTTCCAACTCTTCCAGAATGAAAGAGGAGCATCAAACTGCAGAGTCTTCCGGGATGAAAGAGGGGCATCAGGTTGCCGAGTCTTCCAGGATGAAAGATGGGCGTCAAGCTGAAACTTCGGCTCCTTCAAGAAGCTTGGATTCCTCCGAATCAAAGCCAGTGTCTAAAAGTCCAGTTTCAGACAATTTGGTACAGGAAAAATCTTCAGATGGACAACCACAAGCTGATCAACCAAAACGCGACCACCATAAACGGGGTGAAGATGCCGTGGCTGCTGCGAAAGAACGCTTTTTGGCACGGAAGAGGGCAAAAGAACAATAGTTAACATGTTCTGTCTTGATGTGAATTGCTGCCACCAATAACGGGAACTTCAAAACTACGAGGTAGTTGTTTTTATTTATTTGTGTTTTAAGTTCTCTTTGTAATTCATCCAACTGTAGAATGTCATCTTTTTTATGATAGTTTGGGTTATTGTATTTTAATGTCTACTATTGATGATCATCCATTTAATGTTCGTAATGGTTGAGAGATGGGAGTTAAAAGGTAATTTCGTTAATGTCAATTCCATGAGTTTTCTCAATTGAAAAGAAAAAGAAAATAATTGTGAGAGAATTTCAATTTCTTATGTTATCAAATTCTTAGTAAGCAAACACAAATATAGTCATTTTATTAAGAAAAAGACTTATAAAATAAAACAAAAAACAAGAACACGATTACATATTCTAGAAAATTAAAAATTACTCTCTTCTTTTATTAAACTCATGTCAATTTCAAAGAGTTTTTGTTAACATCTACTTCGATGCTAACAGGTAATAAATATTTATTGGAAGAAGAATAATACTAGTTATTTACAAAATTCGAATGTCTGATAATCACTTGCATATTTGTCGCTTAAGCCCCAGCCTCTCATTCTTCAAATCATACTCAACATAATAATTCTGCAAAAGATAATTCCCCAATATTATCGCCGGTCCACCACTCAACCCCCCACTCACCACCGTCAAACATGCAGCCGAGCCCTCACCATCACCAACCACCACAACATAATTCTCCAGCGGCAGCGCGACCTCAGCGCCACCCTTGAAATGTAACTTCAACTCAGGGAATGACACCTTTGCGCTTGAAATCTTGTAACAGGGCCTTGAACCTGTTAAACCCTCAACATCAGGAGCTCTACTATAGTTCCTGTTCATTGCTTGAGCCTCAAACTCAGCAACTAATGGCTCAAACACTTCAGGTGCCATGTAAGTGAACGTGGTACCAGAATCAATAATGGTGCCACCATTTCCTTCACCATCTGGCGAAAGGTACTTGTAAGGAGCCTTAACTCGCCGGCCACCAACCGTGACTCGTCTGAGACCAACGTAGTAGTAAACTGAGAAGGAGCTCATTCCTGGAACACGTGGGTTGCTGATGAAAGGCGTGTAGGTTAAACCAGTCGTCTTCTTTCCGGAATCTGAGCCAGTATCAAGAACTAGAGAGCTGCTTCTTGCGGTGTCGTCGAACTTGTGAGAGAGGAGACAGTAAGAGAACTTGTTGAGGTTAAGTTGACTTGGAAGAGAAGCTTTGCCACGCCCAAAGCCTGCAATGCCGGCAGGTTGGCGGGTAGAGACAACGGAGCAGCCAACGAGGAAATCAGTTATAGTTGTGTGAGGGAAACTCAGGGTTTCTGATAGTGCAATGCCACCAGTCATGCCTGAGCCGTACATGATGAGGTAGGATGGACAGATCTGAGTACAGTTGTGATTATTATCAGGGCAGTCTTCACATTGCTTGTTTTCTCCAGAGTGAAGCCAAGAACATTTGGGGTTGCGGCAGCCGATGATCTTGGACGAGGAAGATCGTTTAGGAATGAAGGTTGGGATTGTTGTTGGTGAGTTCTTGTGGGAGGGAGAGAATGAACACTTCTTGCAGAGGTAGCGGCTGGTGCAGGGGAACCAGACAAGGTCACTGCCTGTGTCCATGACGAAAGGGATGGTCTGGGGAGGAGTGCCAAAGGAAAGAGAAATAGAGTAGCCGCCATAGCTACGAGGAAAGACTTGCGTCGACGCTACGGTTTGTGGATTTTTGAGGTGTGACGCTCTGGTTAACGAAGAGGAGACCAGAAAGTTGAGGTTTTGATATGGATCCTGAGAAGGGTTTTCTTGAAAATGTGAGAGTAGTACAGCTGGGACAGTGACTGTGAGGGAAGAGATTAAGGGAAAACTAGAGAAGAGGATGATGATGAGCAAAGAGAGGAAGAAGAACAACAAAGAAGAAGAAACAGAAGCCATAGTTCACACTTGTGATGGATGTCAGAGAAATATAAAGAAGGCGGACTATTGGACTACTTGATAGAAAGAATGCAATTGGTAAGACTAGGAAGCGTT
>JANLJB010000435.1:13039-30045 GCA_026212285.1 Bursera cuneata
GTATGGAAAACTGTACGGGGCTTACAAGGTATTTGTACGGTGTTGCTGTCAGGGGGCAACTGGTAGCTGTAAACTGCCGGTTGAAATTTTTGGTTTGATGTCATATGCAAGTGTAATTTCTGCTGGGGTAGAGTCCGGGACTTCATCTTGGAAGGGTACTTCAAATAGAAGAGATTGGTAGAGGCAGACTTCGTCTTCTTTACAGTAATACACCTGCAAGATAAACGTAGAGTAGAACTTCTTCAGTTTCATTGGTGAAGCATTAGGATTAAAGCAAATAATAACTCATAAATTATTCATGGTATGCCTGTGTTTCAATCAACCATTTTAAAAAAGAAAAAGCAAAAAGTGGCTCTACGTTTAAATCTATGATGTTAATCTCTTTCAAAAGGTGGCTCTACGTTTAAATCTCTGATGTTAATCTCTTTCAAACAACAATGCTTATGGACATTTTACATCACAATACACTTAGGTCATTAGTGAAGGCTCAAGACTGTAGTCACTAGCCTCCAGTGTACATGCCTTCATGGGCTGCAACAGACTGTATCTGTTGTTACAAAATCATCCTTATTGACCTCAATTTTGTAGGAGACATGGGAATTATACTAGTCACTAACCACATGGAGTTCTGTGCCTTAAAACAGTTCACTTCAAACAGTATTGGCTTTTGTGGTCAATTCAGACGATAAAACATGCAATAGATGCATACCTTGCAACTAATCCTACCCATCAAAGCTGATGGAGACAATCTCCTAAAATGAAGAACTGCTGATCCTTCAGGACTAAGATTTCCATCTGAGGGATCAATAATCACTGCATTTTCAGGTTCAATGTCAACATTGAATTTACTTCGTGCTTCCTGCATTTGAAATTACAGGGCAAAGTATTATAACTCAGAAAGGAGAATGCTACTGTGTATATTGTCAGGTGAC
The DNA here is from genome assembly GCA_026212285.1 of Bursera cuneata. Lineage (NCBI taxonomy): Eukaryota > Viridiplantae > Streptophyta > Magnoliopsida > Sapindales > Burseraceae > Bursera > Bursera cuneata. Next base: position 13,972 of record JANLJB010000435.1, read on the forward strand.
GGGTAGGAAAAGCTTTAAAAAGGAAACGAAAGAGTTGAAATATTAAGTGACTATCTACACCTTTGAGAAATGGTACTCCTGAGGTAATGATATTTTAAGATTAAGGTTGCCTTCGTTGGACACACCGCCATTAACAACCACAGTCTGTGTGTCAGATGTTCGCCTCCTGAGGCGCTTTGGAGATTTGGATTTGGGTGTAGGAGGCTGAACTCCTCTTAGCTCTAAAGTAAGAAGTTCAGGTTCTCGCTTGTTCAAGTCTAGGTATCTGATAACACTATTGTTTGTATCAGCTATGAGAAGCTTTCCTGAAAATTGAACAAGAAACAGCTTTAAGTGGTGCTTACACAAATTTAAGCAATGCATAAAACAGTATACTTTATTACAACTTCAGCTGAAAAAGAGAGTACCTTTTACCACATGCATCCAAAAATTCAGAAAAGAAAAAAAAAAAAGGAGAAAAAATTCATCGGAATTCAAATAGAATATATTATCAAATTTAAGTTGCATAGAGAGGACCAATTTTCATAATCCTATATACTGACCAAGTTAGAATTATTTCCTGACATGATGTAACTAAAATAGATTTCTCCATAAATTGAGAGTGTAACTTTCAAAATCAATCCAAGAAATTTAGTTTATAGTTTATCAATTATTTATAAGATGAAATTTCATCTTTCTCATGACCACCATACTTCTTGTTAGCAACAAAGATGAACAAGACTTTGGGTCTCGATTATCATGGAAAGGCATGCATTCTCAATAAGGAGAAATAACTCAACCCCAATTTAAACAAACAAAATCAACAATATTGATGAGTGTGGTTGACCAAGCAGCAGATGTGGTTCACCTGGAAAATATTAATTAAAACACCACATAACTTGTAGAGGAAAATGTAAGAAAAAAAAAATGTGGGATCATAACAAGTGTCCAAGAAAATTTGGAAACTTTTTGTGGCTTGTGAAGAGGAAAGAGAGTATCACCATTTTCTACTTCAATAATTCCTGCTGGTTCAGAAAGCTGCAAGAATTAATTTGCATTAGAAGTGAAATTTCACGCTACCATGAAATAAAAGATAGTCATCTAACTTTACTTGGAAAGTGATATAAACATCCTCAATCTTTCATTTTATGCATCTAGGTACTTCACCGAATTAAAAATTAGTTATTTCTAGGATTGGAATAGCCGGGATGAAAAAGTCTTATTGTTAATAATTTTAAGTCAAGGATAGCTGAAGCATTCCAAGATAAGTCGGCTTTCTAAATAGATCAAGTGATGTGACTGCAACAAATTTCAGAAAGATAATGTATCTTAGACTATGAACGAGAACATGTTAGTCAAATCGCAAGTAATAGCACTCGAGTAACACAATGGTCTAGTGAAAGGAAAACTATATAATAATAAAGTTCATCCAGAATTCCTCTCCCCAAAGAATAAAGTATGCCTTTTAGTTTGCTCTTTATTATTTGATGGTGATACAATAAAAAAGTGTAATGCATCCTGAATTAGATAAATGTATAAAGACATCCTCTCACACATATATGCGCAAATATTATATATATTTTCATCAAACTTCCTTTGAAAGAACATAAGAAGTTTACAAAATATTTTCTAACCTGAGCTGCTAGGGCTGTTCCGTCCTTGAAACCAGCTTTTCCTGTCCCTGCTAGGGTACTGACTCTATTACTAGCTGGATCTAACTTCTTGATCTGAAAATTTACATCCAAAAGGAGAAAAAAAAAATCAAGCAATTCAACCCTGCTTAAGCCATTGTCTTTATTATGAAGTCATAAGAATAGAGTACACACATCCATTAGCAGCTAAGTGATCTACTCTCAACGGAAGCTCCTCAGGCAATGCATTACGATTACCCACTAATTTTTTAATTTATTATCAGAGGGATTTAAAATCAACTTCACACTATTATAGGACATTCATATTAGTATCTTTATCCATGATCTAATTACCTTGTGATTGTAGCTATCTGCGATATAAATTTGACCATTTTTTGCACAAAAGACACCTAGTGGATGTTGAAGAAGTACTTCAGAACCCATTCCATCATGGTCTCCAAACTGTGTATTAGGATCAAAAAATAAATCTCATGAGCCAAATATCATTTGAACTCTTTGTCAATGTTCATCTGTATGAAACCAAAATATCTCTCTGAGATGAAATTGTTTTCTTAAATTTAAAATAGTTACCCTAAACAAGTTGTCTGAGAAATAAGGATCACCGCCAGCTAGCAATCTTGATCCTCCTGTTTTTAGATTGAGAGCTCGTATGGAGCTGCTCTCACTATCAGCAACATAGATTTCCAATAAATCTACAAATAAGCGCCCAAGTGAAACTTCTGATAAGATGGTTGAAACATATAAAGACTCTGAAGCAGTTAAGAAAATCAAATCTGTAATAATACCCAGAACATTACCAGGGGATAATGAAATTCCCGAAGGTTGGGCAAATGAAGTGCTTGTGGAGCTGCCTCAACAAAATAGCAATACATCAATGCCAAATTTCCATGAGTACATACTAGTGGAAAACACAAAAAGAAAATAAAGATAAAATTAAAAATAAATAGTGCTACCATATAGAGACGTAATGGAATCAGGGGAAACCATAGATAGAAACAACTACATGCATCCGACGAGGAGCTATAAACATTTCACACAATTACTACTGTATCAACCTAAGTTCTATCTTTGCCCAATACAAGCTCATCCTAGTTCAGCCTGAGCTTCGAATTAGCAAAACTTTCCTTCATAGATTTAACTTATTCTCATTCTTATCAATTAAAAGGTTCCCATTTGAGCATAAATCTTTAAGAAGATACTACATGTGAAATATGAACATGTATACAAGAAAGAAGAATCAACATATGATCACTTCTATAATATTATAATTCTGTGAATAACCTTGATCCATTCAAGTTCCTTTCATAACCATCACCACTAAAAGCTCTTGTAACTCCATCAAGTGTATTGTGTTCCCAGATCTGATGTTGGCCAGCCATAGCAATGTAAACCTTCTCACTGACCGGGTCAAAACAGACATCCCATGGAGAGTTGAGGAGCTGGAAGAAATGAATAGAAGTTTCCAAATCTTAAGAAAGATGTTAATTCAACAAATAACAAGGCCAAAATTCTTTATCTGAACACTAAGAAAGCAACTAGAATATGCATCATAAAGTTCATATTTGCCAATCTTACCTGAGAGCTTCCCTTTCCTCCTCCTTGGTAGTCAGAACCCTTGGTTCCATTTCCAGCAAGTGTTCGGACTGTATCATTAACAAAATCAATCTCCCTACAATACATGAGGTTGAGAAATTTGAAACCCTTTCTTGAAAGGTTACAAGAATGATGCTATTAATGTTTAATAAAACTCACTGAAAGTTCCTTTATGCCTAATCTTTTGGAATTTCTAATAACTGGAAATAGAGCCTGAAAAGGCTTTGAAACAATTAAAGGTTGTTCTAAAGTCACGAGATACCTCAAAGCATGGTTTTCAGTATCTGCAACATAAAGGAGGTTTTTCTTTGCATTGTAAGCCAAGCCCTAGAGAAGCATATAACCACAATGTTACTACTCAGCACTTAAACATCCAACAAATTAAAATATGTAATAGTAAACCTTGAATGATATGGATCAATTCATAATTAAAAGAAAGCACATATCTTAAAAAAAAAAAAAAGTATAGAAGGTCAGCTGGAGTTATTAACTTAAATCTTACTTGAGGATGATTAAAGGTTGCATCATCAAAGGAACCATCACGTAGACCCTCCTCTCCTGAGCTCCCAATTTGGATAATAAAATTCCCATCTAGATCAGTTACCACCTGAACTCCAGATGTGATAATATAGCCAAATAACAATCAACATAGTACACGTGCCACCATTCATTTCAAAGGGAAATTAATTCATGCATTGATTGCCAGTAGCTTAAATCTCTGGTAAAGTTGATGGTGTTTGTTAAGTAAATAACTATTAATAATAAGCTTTCTGTGAGGAGATCCCAAGGGAGATTTTCCTCTTCATAATATGGGGCAATTTTCCCTAGGAAATTTTTGGCAATGTTATGGAGGTAAGCCACGATGAGGTAGTTTTGTAGTTGTTAAGTTAATGCAGATCAAGATTTGGTGTCGTCTTGGTGCTTAATGACCTTGCAAATCAAACTTTTTAAAAATCATGAGCAAAAATGATAGTAAGGTTTGTTAAACTAATCTAAATGAGTAATGATATGTCTACTTGTATCTATTTTTTATTTATTTATTTTTTCTATTAAAAAATTATACTAATAATTTCGCACGACTAGTAACGAAATATGCAGCTAAAATGCATGTCAAGGAGGGTGTATGTATTCAGAGAAAGAACCTACAACTCTGTTATGGTTACTATCCGAAATGAACAGCCGGTTGTTGAGGATATCAATTGCCAGCTTGCCAGGAAACTTCAAAGGAGATGTGACTAATCGAGGATCATTATTTTTCTCCAAACTTATGGGAAGTGGTGTGTTGTCTAGAAGCTTCTTTCCACCATAAAACAGAAGAGCTGCCTCGACTAAATCATCAAGATCCTTAAGAAAAAAAAAAAAAAAACTGTTTTAGTTTTGTTTCTTAATATGTATTATTTGTCAAGTAGTAAAAAAATGAATACACTATAAGCAGCAATAATTCTGCCACAATGATGAGAAATATACTTCTACAAAATTTAATTTGGAATCACTAGCAAGAGGAACTGAAACTTAAATGAGAAAATTCAAGGCTAAGGATAATGCTTAGATTTCCTATTATTGTAAAGGTATTAATTCAAGTAAATAAAAGACAAATCTTATGATATATAGACAGCATGGTGACACAGACATTTTCTCCATTCCTTACATAACCAAATATTCTCAATCTCACAGTTCAAAAAATACAGAGCCAAACATTAACATATTAGATGAAAATTAAAGGCAGGTATTAGTACCTTCCGGTGGCCTTCACCTGCTAGTTGTGCAAGGAGTTTACCATTGGGCCCAACAATGGCAAACGTAGGCCAAGAATTCACACCTAGCTCTCGCCATAAATACATGTCTCCATCATTGACAACCTAAATCAAGAAAAAAGCTAAATAAACATTAACGTCCTTTATGTTGCCAATAATAGAAAGAAATGAAAGGACTTCTAGAATACTAGACAAAAGATCATAACATATACAATTGATTATAAAGGGAAAAAACATCCAAAATTACAAAAGAAGTATCTTAGGCATGTACACAAAAACATTGTTTTAGCATACAAATTGTTGTATCATTCCTCGGGTCATCAATTATGGTTTTTGACAAAATAGGTTATTTACATAAACTTATTACTTTGCAGTCCTTGGAAGCTCATTGTGTAATTTGTGTTAAATCTTTTGACGGAATAGTCCACAAACTTAGGCATTTTCCAGGGAACAGGAACAGCTTCTCAGTGTAATATGAAACAGTCAGGGTCTCTATGTGCTGAATGGGTGAAAACTTGCTTTAGTTTTACTTGGAAGAGGAAATTGAGGAAAAAAACACCCACTTATATTTTCTCTATGATATCCACATAGCTCAAGAAAGATATGATTCAGCTGACAAATTCCAAACGTTAGACTTACAGGATGACTGATGCCATAACGTAACACTGCATTACGTATGGCTTCTAAATCTTTCTCATTATCGAACTTTGCTGAATGCACTCCCACAACTGTGAACTGCGCAAAACATAAGCACACATGAAACAACCATGATGCATGGATCAATATTTTGGTTAATTGACTTATAAATCAATCAAATAATAATAGTTGGCAGCGAGGAAAAGATAAACAGTGATGACACTTGCAAAATGTTGCATCTCATATTAGAAAATGCAAGCATCATCATGGAAAGCTTTGGATCCTTCCACTCTTATCTCGTCAAATAAGCTTTAGCAATACTCGTTGTCATGTGTAATAGTAAGCAATATTTCAAAATAAAACTTTCTATGGAGATTCTTGAGATAAAAAGGTTTTAGTAGAATTATACCATTATATGTCCTCGAGAATTTTCTAGAGATGAATTCCTTTCAACTTTATTGGAACTTATAGCAAAGTTCCCCCTCTCCACATTCAATCTAGCAATTTTAATCTCAATGCTTAAACTTTGGATTTTAATTTTGTCAATATCAATTGTAGATGCCTCAAATATTATAGTATTTCCATCTTTCTCTAATCTGTTTGCCCTTGACCCGTAAACATGATCATATAAATGAAGCCACATAAAACAACTTGAGCAATTTAGAAGCATAAAAATGAGAAACTTCTGGCAGCCAGGGGAAAAAGATATATAAATGAAAGAAGAGAAATTTACAGGCATGTCTTTGTATTTTTTCTCCAGAAATTCCAAATCTGGCAACACATGCATACAATTTATACAGCAGTAAGTCCAAAAATCCAGCACGACCACTTTTCCTTTTAAATCCTGCTCAAAAATTGAAGTAGTTTAGAAGCAAAGCTAAACTATATATCCGGCACCAAAATAATTAAAATAAAGTAAGACATTTATAAATATAGGAAAATTTCTTTTCATTTGAATCTATTAGACATGCAACAGAACCATTATCATAATAAGAAACATATTTTAAATAAGATGTAACCATATACATATAATGCCCTGAGGAAAGACATCAACATCTTGACAGCTCATGCTTTCTTGCTTCCACAACTAATCAGCAAAATTTTCTCTTCTCTTTTTTTTTTTTTTTTTGGTTACAAAATTGTGTCAGACTCGGGTACATTTGTTTGAAAGGTTGATGAAAGTTCTATTTATTTGAGTTAGATCACTTACCCTGCCGAACTGAAGGGGAGCTGTATTCAACCAGTCAAGTTTTGTTGGAAATTCTGGTACGATGGGAGTAGTTTTCCTAATATGGTGAAAGATAGGTTTAATATAGATTCAGCATAAATTTTGAGAAAGGCAATCACAAGGAATGTTATTTCATAGAATGGGTTAAAAAATTGAAGAGAATTTTAATACAACTATTATGAAAGATGAAAAGTAGTCTTATTTACCTGTTCTCAACATCAGATATATAGTTCACAAATTGTTGGATTCTTGCCGACCGTGATGATTCGCCTGTAAAAGTAAAACAAAGTAGGTTTTTGCCTTATAACTTATATCTTGTTAGATTGTGTTATATATTAGTTGAACCATAAAGAATGTGAAGAATACCTTGATTTTGTTCGAAAGATGGACGATTGATCCCAAGTAAGGTATTCCAAATAGCTTTAGGAGATGCATATTGCATTGCCTGTGAAAGCATCATAGTTTCATATAAGCTAGAAAAACAAAAGAGGTTAACATCAAATGGCCTCTTTTACTTTTCATAGTCACTCATGGGTAACAATGCTCATATTCAAAATGAATCTAATAGAAACTTCAATATTCATTTTCAAGTTCGCTGTACCTTCCAGTTTGAAATGGTGAAGAGGAGACAAGAAAAAGCAACACCCAAACTTCCAAATCTCAATATTTGTCGCCTAGAACCCTGCAACCTGTCCATAAATTAATTCTGCGACCTCAAGCTGAAATAGTTACACAAACAGATTCTGTTTTGATTGTTAGAAAACAGAACTTGGTACAATTATTTACATGCTGATGTATTGAACTGCTCATCATTGCATGCCTACAGATTTGTCTAGAGAGAAATTATATCAAGCAAGTTGAACATAACTCCTAAATCTGGTTTACTAGAAGAAGGCAAAAAGACAGTATTGAAGGAGCAACACTACATGTGCTACTTAATTTGAATTTTGTTGGGAAAACAAAAGAGATTGATTAAGAGGGAAAAAGTACAAATACAATTATGACACAATACAAGGAATGATGTGAATGGTTTGACACAAGTTTTGCAGATATAGAACCTGTCTTACCCCCAAGCTGAGAGACCCTTGTCATTAGTAGCACCTGTACCCTGGACAGGTCCATTATCTGTTCTTTCATTGGGCATGGCTGATGAATTTTCGGAGGTAACATGCCCGTTATCTGCAATGACATGTCTTTATTAGATCTCATGGTGCCATAATGTAAAAAATGTAACCGTCACCTGTGAAAGAGTTGGCATGAGAATATCATTATTCATTAATAAGTGCCAAATGCAACTTCTTGATCAACAATCTTACAGAATGTCAAAACCCAAGAATATGATTTTAGCTAAATTGAACACTGATCACAAGGATGCATTTCGGCAGTGCTGGAGAAAATTTTCCAGTACACAAGATATCTAGTACAAGAAAATATATCTCACTCATAAACTTAGTCCTAAAAGAATGGTAAAGGGTTGCTTCACCATTTTACATTATTGATGGTGGTACAAGAAATGTTTGCACAAAACTACATACTATAATCAGCGCCACCACTGAGAATATCATCAAGTGAAACACTTCCTATATCATTTCTGATAAGCGATGGACTGGCATCTTTTAGAGCCTCCTCTGACAGAGTAGTTTTCACGGCTATACATCTGCAAGCAGCAGAGAATAATTACCGCTTATGCAGGAAACAGAAAAGAAAATCTTTGTTCATAACAGAGTCAAGGAGATTAAAGGAAAAATTATTAAAAAGCATCACTCAGATGACTAATGAAATATGCTAATATGAGAGAAGGGAAAGAGATCCAACTTGGATCGGCACATTAAGACATTCATGCAAATTAATAACTCTTAGCCTGAATTAAAAAAAAAAAAAAAAAACACACACACACACACACACACACAAACTAGGATGTACCTCATTTGAGCAGCTTTAGCAGCCTGAACTCCAGCTAGTGCATCTTCAATTACAACGCACTGAAAATGGTAGACAAAAGGTATTTTCATAAATATATGAGAAATTTTTTTCATGAAAAAATAAAAAGTTAACAAGTTATTCAAAAAGCACTGAAGAATCTGCAGATATACCTCACTAATGGGCACATTTAAGATCTTTGATGCAGCTAAGAAAATATCAGGAGCAGGTTTTAAATTCTCAAAAGCATCTGCTGACACAATAGCATCAAACCTGGTAAAAAGAGGCAAACACTATAGTAAACAAAAACCTTTCTTTATGTAGGTGAAAATTAGAGTCATCTTCCAAACATTGAAGAAACTCACAGTCAAGACCTGATGATATGGACTAATTAAATTGCTAGCTAGTGCTCATTCCCAGCACCAAAGAGTGTAAGTTAAGAGGCAAATATTTGATTGTATACAATGAACTTAAGAAGCTTAACCCATGAATAGATTAGCTTACATTGACAATGGTAAACCAGCAGCAGCTAAATTCGCATCAACCTTGATACGATCAGCACTAGATGCAACAGCAACTTTTAGGCCTTTGCTTTTACACTGTCTTACATCAGCATTATATTATATAATCTTTAAATGCAGCAACAGGGTATTAGGACCATGTCATTTACAATTAATTAGCTTACACACCTGAGTTATAAGTTCAAGGGCACCAGGAAATCCGATTCCAGAATTTGGTTTTGCGTACTACAACCAAAGAAAGAAACTTTGAAGGTGAGTGATGAGTTAACTCTTTCCTTATTGCAATACGTTTTTGAATGAAACTAAAAGTAAATATAGTAGACTATTAACCTTATCTAGGTATATCTCAAAGAACCTCTTTTTTGCTGCCTCGGTATCAAATCCCTCGACTCCCTTAACAGAAGCTACACCTCCAAGGAAGTTTGCTTCACCTAGTAAATTAGCAGAAGGAATGTAAGTGATGGGGGATGAAATCTAAGGTTAAATTTCAAAAGAGCAGTTGAACATATTCATCACATACACATTTAAACAACTGCAGCAAATTATAAAAAATTTTAAAAAAATATTTACAATAAAAATTGTATCTTTGCAGAGAAAGAAAAAAAATGGTATCTCTTTTTGCTCCTCAATTGACAAGTGATCTATCTATTTTTGTTTCAATAGTGGACCAGAAAACTTAGTGGAAGCTCCTACCCATTACGCACAACCATTACCGATCTTCAATTGCCCGTCATAGCGATACCAATGAGGTTGGCAATTAATTATTATGACTAGTAACACAAAATTGGATCGTTCAGTTAAAGTAGAAACTACAGAAAGATATATGCAAAGTCATCCAAAGATAATATATATAAAGAGAACTAAAATGCACAACTAATTGCAACTATTCCATCATATTCAAAATAAATTTTACCGGTTCCCATGAAAGGGACAAAGTCCTCCACCGTAACTTCAACTCCCATTTCAGCAAAAACATCCACAGCGGCCCTTCTTGAAGGCTCCTCGCTGTTACACAACACTCCATCCATATCAAACAAGACGGCAGATACCTTCCCCCACTCACTTGAACTAGTTTCTGAAACATTCACATGTTTCTGCTCCACTTTCGTTGCACATGCTTTGACCACCATTTTACGCGTAAAAACCGGACGCTTTACTCTACATTGAAACAAGGAGCTTGAGACTGAAGTGGGATTTGGTCGTTTTGTGTCTGAAGAGAAGAAGAAGAGTGTAGTTTGATGAGACAAAGAAGAAGGTGGCGGTGATAATAGCTTCATGTTTACAGTCTGTTTGTTAACTCAACTGATAACTGCCTTTTATGTAGAGTTCCACCGGGACGATTATGCCCTTGGTAATTTATAAAATGGATTGCAGTTGGGGTTCGAAGGAGGGTATTAGAGGGAAATGAAGATGTTTTTAAGTGGTGGAGAAATGGTTTGGTTGAATAAGCTAGTGGTTACTAGTGAGGCATGGGACAATTAATACATTATCCATTTGGTGACCACACCTTTTCATACGTTGAGACTCGAGCCCATGCCAGATCAATTTAGACCGGCACTAAGCCCAAAGAGCCCAAATGATCTGCAAAGAGGACAGTACGTGTAAATCAAGCTTCAGTCTTTCCGACGATGTGCAGTCACGCAATAGAGAGGCTGATTTTATGTGCAGCCACTCAATATAGAGACATTCCTATAGTTGCATAGACCTTTTTGTAAATCAAACCTTTTAAATGCAATGTGGAATATAATTCATGTTTGTTACAATAGAAAACAGTTTCTGCAATGGCATCAATGGAACCCAGATTTCTTCTATTTTGATAGTGAAGTTGAGGTTGTGAAATCATAGTTCATCTGAGAGTTTTAAGTGAAACATATTCACGGTAGTTCACAGACCAATGATTCAACGGTTCAATTGAATTTAAAAGGATGAGCCATTAGGAGTTAGAACGACTGGGCTTTTAGGCCCAAGGCCATGGGTTGGGTTCCCCGTCAACAATGCCCTTCAATGCTTCATTGTATAATAAGGATATTGGTAATGGTGCCTCCCTGAATTGCTAGACTAGACCATGCATTTCATATGCCAAAATACACGGTAACACTAAATGATCAACTATACGGATGGCACTGTATACTTATGTCATCCACCATTTACCATGCTAGTGAAGAAAACTGTGTGCAAGTAGTCGCGTGCATTACTTGATGAACCCCATCATGCAAACATAATCAAACTATTAACTAAAAAACACCATGTAAACCTCACACCATTATTGGAAAAGCACATTGATATTTTACCCTTACCATAGTCACTTCTATAATGGCCAATTATAGATCACACCATTAAATGTCCTCCCAATTATGTCAAAAAATTGTGATTACTCCACTAATGATAAGCAGTATTTTTAGCCTATATAATCTCTTATTCTTGGAAGGAATATTCACCAGCCCATCAAGAGAGCTTTACAAGAAGATAAGGTATGTCCTAGTTCACTTGAGTTGAAATTTCATTCGTATATTAATATCTTATATATCCTAGCGCTCAAATAATCACTAATCTTCCAATGATTTCCATAACTATACAGAGTTAATCATGAAGAGAGTACTTGTAGTTCTATTTCTTCTTGGATTTGTGTTATTGCATCTTATAGTTGACGCCAGGAGACTTACACTGGAAGTGAAGAATGAGAAAACTGATTCTCAGCCTACCGCTAATGCACAATCTGGCCAAAAAATAGATGGTGTTAACAATGATGCCACTGCTGCTTCAGTGCCAGCAGTTGCTGCCCAAAACGATAACGAAAACAGCAACACTTCTAAGCGTGAAAGCACAGATGAGCAAAACAACAATTACGAAAATTACGGGAATCCTTCTGGATCATCTACCGACACTCTGTTTATTCCAACGATTGCCAACCAAAGAAACCTTGCAACTAGTTATGGAAAAAATTGTATGATATTGCTACTTGGATGTGTATTCTAGTATTCTACACGACTAAGTGCAATTATAGTACTGAAATATTATGTGTTATATTGTCTGTGTTATAATTTGCCATGCTTGTGTGCCTCGAGGCCAAATGAAAAAGTGCTGGACGCTTCATATAAATAAAAGAGTCACAACGAGTTTGTGTGTTTGAGAATTCAGGGTAGACAGCTTAATGACATAACTCAAATCATCCTACTGTATTAATCAAGATGAAAAGGTGGTGTTTCATGGGTTATATTTCGAAGTTACAATGAGAGCTAAGATGCAGTTCATCTAGTGGAATCACTTGGGGAACCAGCGTCCGAGACTCAACAAGAATATTACATTGCTCTTTCGTATATAGTGAAAGTCACATCTATATCACAACACCGATTGATTGTTGGGTGCAATGAATGAATGGAGTAATGCCTCTTCCCTTTGTCTTCCCAATACCAAATAAAGAAAACTTTGAATTGGCCATCTTTTCTATATTAAGTATGTTTTATATTATTTTGATTCCTTCAAATTTTACGGTTGAAGAGATCAGAAGCAAGTCGTTCAATTGGTTGTTACATATATATCTGATAATAATTCCTTTCTTCGCTTTCGTAAGAACTGATTATTGCATCTATCTAACACTCAAAGCCAAAGAGAAAAGATCATTAAGATAATCATTTCTGTACCAAGACTTGTTTTCGGTAGAAACTAGCTGCCGTTACATATTGTTCCTGAGAACAATTTGCCTTTGCTGTTTGTAACAACTTACTGCTCATAAATGCCGTCAAAATACTGTATATAGTTGTGGTTATTTGCATACACACACAATACAGGCATTCTTTAGAGGTTTGGAAATGAGGTATCAGTAAGTATCTTGGAGAATATTACATAGCTATTTTGCTTTCTTTTCAAATTCTGTACGGTGGAGTTGTCATTGCCATCTTTAATCCGGACTATCTTACATGCCTTACATTTGACTTCTTTTTCTGCATTGAGTTGTTTAATCCTCATTCTGACTCTTTTTTCTATTCTGATCAGAACTTTACCAAAAATCATTGCAGGAACATCCACCATTTTTGAAATGATGATACCGAACACGGTCCCTCACAATTATTTCCCTCTTGAATACTTTGGAAATAAGCTTGGTGGCAGAATGACAGTCCTCACACACCCTTAAGTTCTTTACAATGCAGAGGGTTGTTCCCGGATTTGTGTTAATGAATCCAAAAGCAATTGCAAGCTTTTCACTATGGTACTTGAGTGCGGTTTCCTTCTCTTCCTCTTCAATATCAAACAAAACTTCAGAGGAATTTGGTGTATAGCCTTCCATCTTCAGCCTATCAATGATCTCTTCCAACATTTTATAAATTTCCTTCACTTGTGGGTGTGATCCATCTCCCATTTTGAATTCATGAACAGTACCATCCAAATCAATCATGCTACTTCCTGGATTTGTCTGTATTCCTCTTTCCTTCATCAACTTTCTCACTTCTGCAACATCATGCCATCTTCCTTCTTTGGCATAGATGTTTGATAGCAATGCATATCTACCACTATTTTCAGGCTCCATTTCCAGCAAAATCTTTCCAACCCTCTCACCCATTTCAACATTTCCATGTTTCCTACAAGCCCCTAATAGTGCACCGCAAACAGCAGCATTGGGTTCTATTGGCATTAAACTTATGAGTTGCTCTGCCTCAGCTAAAAATCCTGCTCTTCCTAGGAGGTCTACAACACACCCATAATGCTCCACCTCTGGCTCAATACCACACGTTGTCTTCATATAGTTCAAAACTTTTAGACCTTTATCAACCATCCCTGCATGAGCACAAGCACTTAGGATATTAACAAAAGTGATTCCATCTGGCCTTATCTTTTCCCTTTGCATTTTAATGAAAAGCTCAACTGCATCCTCTGCTCGGCCATGCATAGCTAGCCCACCGATCATGGCATTCCAAGAAAAAACTTCTTTCACTTTCATGTCCTCAAAAACCTCCCATGCCATATCTAGCCGTCCACATTTAGCATACATATCAACCAAAGCAGTTCCTAATACTGTATCCAAATGAATAGAATTTCTTTTCACATAAGAATGTATCCATCTGCCTTGCTCAAGAGCTCCAATGTTAGCACTGGCAGATAGGACACTCGAGAAAACAAATTTCCTTGGCCTAATTTTGTAGTCTTTCTGCATTTCATTGAATATTGCCAAGGCCTCTTTGTAGTACCCTCCTTTTATATAACCATCGATAATAGCACTCCAAGTTATTTCATCTTTGTCACTCATGTCATTAAACAACTTCCTTGCTTCATCGAACCTTCCACACCTAGCAAAACCGCTTATCATAGCATTATAAGAGCCAATATTCTTATCAGTCATAGACTTAAACAACTCTTTAGCAGCTTCAATGTCTTCACATTTCAAGTACCCATCAATCAAAGCATTCCTACAAATGACATCCGATTCCCCCCCATCATCAAGAAATTGTCTTGCCTCCGTCAAACGTCCAAAAGATGCATACATTTGAATTCCAGCACTCTTTATGTGAACATCTCCTTGAAGTCCATGCTTTACCACATGGCCATGAACTTGCACCCCCTCTTTATCAGCTTCCGAAATGGTGCACGCTTTGAACAATTTAGGATACGTGAACTTATTAGGCTTAGAATTTGCAACAACCATCATATAATAAAAGTATATCACCTTATAGGGCTCATTATGCTCTAAGCATCCTTTAAGCATAGTATTCCACGCAAAAACATTCGGTCTAGGGACATAATTGAAGACCTTTAAGGCAACATTCAAGTTGCTTAAACAAGGATTGAGATAGCACTTCACTAAAGTGCCAGCTACATAGTGGTCTTGAAAGTGTCCACTCTTCAATATCACAGCATGACCCTGCCTGAGATGATGTAAAGAAGTGTTGCATTTTGTGTTTAAGATGTCTAGAATTGTTTTCTGGGAGAGTTGGGAAGTGGGTATGTTGGTAGTTGAGACGTGTTCTGGTTTTGGATGAGAAGGAAGATTTGTGGTGTTTGTGCTCATCTTTCTTCAACCCTATCCAGACTTGGCCAGCTGCTAAGTCACATGATGATATATCATGCCACTGCAGAAACAGATTTCTCAAGCTTGGAATGGACAGCCCTGCGCCAGCGCGCGCGCGCGCGCGCGCACACACTCACACACACATATATATATATATATATATAGCTGTATAATTAGCTTAATTTGATTATTTTTTGTAAGGTTAATTTTATCACCCTATGCTTAAAATGGTAAGTATTTTAAAATAATTGGGATAATTTAAAAAATAATCAAAATTAGGAGAAGATTTGAAAAAAATATTTAAAAAAATGGCATGTGATAAAAAATTGACGACTTGATAAATCAAGAAATTATTTTTGTTGTCGAATAGTAAAAGCAATAACCCGAGGGTCCAAAAAGAACGTTCAAATTGTTAAATATTCAAAAATAAAAAAAAATTATTTATTTGTCTTTTTGTGGTTGTAATATTTTTTTAAAATGTGGTTATTTGTTAAATCACCTCTTGATTTGTTTATTTTTCAGAATTTTATAAAATAATTTAAAATAAATGATGAGATAGCATTTATAAATTAAATGTGTTTACTTTGGTGAATCACAGTTTTAGGGACCCTCTTGATCAAATTCCTCTAAATCCAGTAGTTTTATAAACTAACACTAACTTCCCTCTAAAATGTTTAAATTAAAAGTGAATTTAGATTACAAGAGTAATGTTATGTAAGCATAAAAACACGAAAATATGCTTATATAATATACAAAAGTATATTTAATGCGGAATTAAAATTAAATTTCA
>JANLJB010000438.1:8076-31668 GCA_026212285.1 Bursera cuneata
AAAAAAAAAAAAAAAAAAAAAAAAAAAAAAAAAAAAAAAAAAAAAAGGAGAATTGGAAAACCTAACAAGCCTTGAGGTTGCATGCAAATTAGAAATTACCAAGAGGAGAAATACACAGATTTCAAAATGACTCGTACGAGAATCCCGCATTCTACGGTCAATCGGACGGGACGTTCGATTTGACAAAAATTATAAAAGTGGGTCCCAGATTAGACTAAAGGCCCCACCAACCGTGCTTCTCCCACGTGCAAACCTGTCATTCATGTCGGCTACTCCTGTCCACGTTACTTACGTACTAGTTAAGTGTATTGTAACGAAATAAAATAAAACACCAAACAGAAACAAGTATCACTGTCGATCGCTTATGCTCAAGTCCAAATGCTAACCTCACCGCCCACCACATGCAAAGTTTCCACGTATATTCATCTTAATGGTGGGTAGAAATTGGATCTCGGTGTGTGTGGACCGTACGAGATGGTTGTCTCGTCCCCCAATCCAGACCTTCCATCGCATTTTAATCATCTCTTTATTATTTTAATTACTATAATGGGGTGGAAAACAGTCTAATCTTAGAGCCAAAAGGTGGGTGTGGGTCCCGAGCTATTCCACTTTAAGCCGTTCGATAAGACTTTTTTCTGTACGGACACCCTCGGCTTTTGGTTAAAGTAAAAAAAATTATATAATCAAAATTAGAAAATAATTTGATATTATTTTTTTGTCAAAAAAATTCATAAGATATATAAATATTTCTTTGAAAATACAAAAAATGGTAGGACATGTCATGTCATATCACGTTGAAGAAGAACTGTAGTTGTGTAAGAATGTGAGATTCTTGTGGGTCCCACTTTTACCGAGTGGAACGTAGAGACAATCTGCACTTACTTCTCCCTTAACATCAACATCCAGCTTGGCCAAGTTTCTTTGTAAATAATTGAACAATAAGACAATCACAATCACCTGGAGTAATTATCATAGATCATTTTTATCTTTTTTTTTTTCTTTTTTACTTATATAGAATTTTTTTTTTTTTTCTCTCATCCTTAAGTTTTGAAAAAATCATTTTTCAAGTTCTTTAATTAAAAATTCTGTTAGTTAATATCTATTAACCTTCATATTCTAATAAATTTATTATTTTACCCATATTACACATAAAAAATAACTAATTTTTCAAAGACAATATTAAGTTAAATGATCAAATTACCCTTAAAATAAATACCAAAATATATTAATATTATCCATGAAAAAGTAATTTTAATATGTGTTAAGGTAATTTGATAATTTAATTTAATATTATTTTTTAAAAATTAAGTCATTTTTTTTATATATGTTAGTAAGGATAAAATAATAAATTTATTGAAATATARAGGTTAATAGATGTTAACTAACATAATTTTTAACTGAAGGACTTGAGAAGAAATTTTTTCAAAACTTAAGGATGAGAGAAGAGAAAAAGGGCAAACGTCTCATATGAGTGAAAAAAAAGAAAAAGGTAGGGGTGGTCAATGATAATTACTCCAATAACTTTTATAATAACATTTCTTTTATATATTTATTTAGAATAATTTTAAATAGTACCTTTGTATTTTGATATAATCTTAAGTAGAAAGGAAGTTTATTATTTTCATTAACTAAACCCTTAAGGTTTGTTTTTTTAATCAACTGTTAATTTTAATCCAAAAAAATACATATTTACTCCTACTAAAATTTATTTCCTTAATTTTAACACAAAAAAAATAAATAAATAAACAAATTTCTACTTTTGTATTTTCATTTTTTTAAAATTAAAGAAAAAAATTTAAGTAGGGATAAATATGTATTTTTTTGTATTAAAATTAACCGTTGATTAAAAAAAGTAAACTTTAGAAGTTTAGTTGATGAAAATGGTAAACTTGCTTTCTGTTTGATATTAGGTCAAAATACAATGATACTATTTAATATTATCTCATATTTATTTATAAAAAAATCTAAAGAGAAAATATGAACCTTTGAACTGTTATAAAAAATAGTTTAGCTTTTTTTTTTAATTATTGTTTAATCAAATTTTCAACTAAATCACCTAAAAATGTTGTTATTTCTTAAAAAGTCCAACAAATTTTTATTTTATTTTTAAAAAAACTAAATATTCAATCTATTGCATTAAATATTCATGGCCTGAAGCTCCACCGTTTCCCCATTTTGTTCAAACTATTTACTAGATTTTTCGAAATCTTATAGCCGATATATTGGCAAAGGCGTTATCAAGTTTTTCTACATTCCGATTCCTAAAATAACGTTTTGTTGCATGAATATTAACAGAGATCATCAGCACTCAGCCGGACGTACCACATATTGGCCGGATCAAACTTTATTAATTGTAATAAGAGCAGGAGCAGTAGTTAAGAGTACAATTTATAATTGGTAGCTAGCTAGGGTACTCTTATTCAACTAAGGAGAGGAGAGGTGATGATTCCTTCCGGCCAGGGAAGCTTTTACAGTTGCAGAAAATTGAAAGAAGGAGCGGAGGGAAAGAGAAAGAAAGAGAGAGACCATCTTCATCTTCTATGATATGCTACGGAATCAGTCTGCAAAAGTGATGGATGTAGATGGCACTCTGTAAATCCGTCAGCTTGACTGTATACCACGTGTGGTAGCAGGCTGGCTACCTGGCTGCTAGAGTCTGTTTTGTACTTTTGATCAGTAATAAATTTGCAGTGGCAATGTCGTCATAATAAGATGACGATAAGATTCTGGCGGATTGTTCGTCTTCTTCAAGGTCAAGGCCTCGTAGTTTAAATGCATGAATTGAGCAAGTTCACAAACGATTTTTTAAAATTTGTACTACATCTATGACTATACTTGTAACGACATTATAACACTTAACATGCAAAATTTGGACTACTCGTACTTGTAGATACCAGAAAGCAAAAACATGGATGAGTAGTGTAGTAAGGTAAGTTAAATCTACAATATGGAGAGGGCTAAGTGCAAGGATAAAGCATTATCATTATCCATAGCATGGCCGGGGCCCCATCATCGGTGCTCGGCCCTTTTCTCCATATATTCGAGCTTGACTGCAGTACATGTACTTAGTCAATGGCATTTATCACCCTAGCTCCAACTCATTTATGGCAGAAAAGATTTACGATTAATTTTATTTAATGCAAAATATCAAAGTTCTATTTTTTATTCGAGCTGGGTGGATAGAGATCAAAGCTGGCTACGTATATGGATACGACGAATTGCAAAGAACAGATAGTCAATTAAATATATATAATTAAAGCGCTGCATCGTTATATTAATGGAGTCATGTCACGTTAAGATGTCTAATAAATATGAACCTGAGATGAGATGTGTCTTTAATTCTTGATTGATCTCAACGTTTTGTCAATTTCTTAGCATGCGTGTTGCAAATTATGTTCATGAAAATGATGAAATGATTACTATACAGATGGAATGAAGAATTGATCTTAATTATTAAATTAATTCCTGTAAAAGATTAATAAAGTAAGAGAGATATGGCACCTGGTGTCTGTTAAATGATTGTTGTCTCATTAGAACCAACTTATGATTAAAATTGGATGAATTGTTATTGGGTTACTTTAATATGTGTATGAACTGCCAGACTTTCTGGTTTAGAACTGTGCTTGGAGTGTTTAGGTTGTCATTTGGACCTGTCAGGAGGCCCAATCTTCTTGTTTTCGCCAGCATCCATTAACTCAGACAGCTTATCACTCTGGTAAAGAGTTATTTTCCCATATATCCTTCAATTCACTGGTTAGCAATTTTGTTTTGAATGCCATCTGGAATTTATGATGAAAAGAGTTCATTGGTTGAATTAATGCGACAGAAAAAAATGCAAAACATAATCAAGTTTTGAGAGTAAGTTCAACATCTAAGTATCCGATATATATACTTCAAGTAACCTACATGTAGACATCAGATTGATCATGCAGCCACTTTTAGCACAAATAACTTTACCATTTTAGTTTTATTTGTTTTTTATTCAATTAAGATTTTTATTATTTTAAGATGTTGAATATCCTTAGGATTTGATTTTATTTCGTTTCCATTTNGTTTAGTACTTATTTTAAGTTGATTTGAATTTGCTAGTAAAAAATAAATGAATACATATTATTTTAAAAATAATAGATCGTTAATAGTATTTAGAAAAGGGTCAGACTATTGGGACTTAATTTTTTGACTTAATTTTATACACTATTTTCATAGTCATTGATTTACTACAATCCATGAGTGGGAAAGAGAGGTTAAAAGATAGTTTTTTTATGTCAACTCAGCAGTTCTTTCGACAATTGGATTAAAAAAATCAAAAACTATAAAAATAGTGTGTAAAATTAAGTCCTAATAGTCTGAGCCTTAAGAAAATTTCTCTTTAAGAGTTGTTTTTGTTTTGGATTCTGCTTTTTATTTAGTTAAATATTTTAATTAAGGTTTAGATTATTGAGACTTAATTTTTTTGACTTAATTTTACACACTATTTGATAGAAGTTCATTATTCTAATCTAATTAATGGAAAAAAGGTGTTGAGTTGGTAAGAAAANAAATAACCTTTTAACTTCTCTTTCTTACCAATGATTTATAGTAAATTAATGACTATCAAATAATATATAAAATTGGTAAAAAAAATTAAGTCACAATAGCCTGACTCTTTAAATAATTGGATTCGAATTTGCTAGTTATATAATATTAGGTTTACAAGGTTATTTTAAAAATAATGAATTATTAATAATATTTAGAAAATTTCTTAAACTAATTCTTGTACTTCTCAATCAATAAGTATAAAAAAAGGTGTTCAAGAGTTTGTTAAGGAAACATTTATCTGAAAATTTTACAAAACATCATAAAAGACATAATAATTTCAAAAGTGCATGGGCCAAAAACCTCACAGCAACATTCAATTTATAGCAAATAAATCAATTTCCTTTAAAATGAATCTTATAGAAATTTTCACAAATTTTCTTATGTATTTTGGAATAATCCTCCCTGCCAAAATAACAAATTTAACACTTCCAAAATATTTATCAATCAACTAATTTAGGAACTTCCCCTCATTGTCCAGGCAAAGTAAATGATTCAAGGATTTTGATAAAAATTATTAATAAGTCAAGACATAATTTTCCAATACCATTACTTAAGTACATTATTGGTTATTATTTTAATTAAATAATTTGCATTTTATTCATATTTTTTTTTAATAAATATTATTTAATTGATGTTACAAATACACACAAGAGGATTTATGACATTGTATTCCCATTTTCGACATTGGTTGAATGACTTTCATAGCCGTTATCGAAGAACTGGAAAAGAGGAAAGATTCAATAATTGTCATATGATGCACAAAAAGCTACGGTGATAACACCATATTCATGTGTTACAATGATGAATTATATTGTTTGATATAGTTGAAACAATGTAATGGTATAAATTATATATTATTCATATCATTTTTTCATCTTTATTAATATACTTCAGTCAAAATAACTAATTTAAAGGAAAAAGTTGGTTAATAATCTAAGAGAATAATAAAATACTATCTTGGAGAATATTTAAATAAGATGAAATTAATTATGAATAAAATATTCATTTTTGTCATAATAATTTAAAGAAATCAATCAAGAAATAATTAAAATATATAATTATGGATAATTTGGTTCAATTTTTTTAATATCTGATATTTAAAGGTTTATAACAATTAAAATATAAACACATTGTGTTTCTTATAATGTGTTTCTTATTGCAAAGGAAAAAAATTAAATTCATAATAAGATATCCCATTACCACTTTTCTTAAGATGGAACAAATAGAATGTTGTTGTTGAAGCCATACCAATTTTTCTCTTTTCTTAAATTCAAATAATTTTTATATTTAAAATTACCAAAATCCCAAATTTTATTTTAATAATCCAATCTACCTTATCCGCTAGTTTTTTTAACAGTATCTACCATATGTTAGAAGCTTTCGTTTAAAAAAAAAAAAAAAAAATTATATCATGAATTGAGGTAAANTTATCCGCTAGTTTTTTTAACAGTATCTACCATATGTTAGAAGCTTTCGTTTAAAAAAAAAAAAAAAAAATTCTATCATGAATTGAGGTAAATCTATCTTTTAAAAAAATTTAAGGTGTTAACTTCATTATTATATGTGAATTATAAATCAGGTTAAGCTATTGTAAATTAATTTTTTTTTGCTTAATTTCACGTGTTTCTCTACCATAATCCATGGGTGTGAAAGAAAAATTAAAAGTAAAAAGTAGTTTTTTCATACCAACTTAGTAACTCTTTCCGTCATTAGATTAAAAAAAAATAAATGACTATCAAATAGTATCTAAATTTTAAGTCAAATTTTTAAGTTACAATAGCGTTAACCTTATAAATATCAATTGAAAAAATCTAAATATTTGAAAAGAAGAAAAGAAGAGTCTTCAGAAACCTAGTACGCCATNAAGCGATCTCCAACAAGCTCTTCTCTCTAACCATCTCTCCATTCTCCCATATGAAGTAGAATATGTTTGTAAGGAAATTAGTGGATAGGTGGTTTCCATAGGTGGTAAGGAAACGACGACCAATAAGGCTTCCCATAGCCCTCTCTTTTTATAGAATATAGGCTTTTTAAAGTTTAGGATTGGAGAGAAGAGGTGGAAGAAAAGGCTTGGAGTGGATTTAGGAGTTTTTGTGGGCGCTGCATGCTATGAGACTCGCATATACAGTAAGGAGGGCCAGGTTCCTTCTATTCTAGAAAACGTACCAAGCAAAAAAAAAAAAAACATACGGGAGGGAGAAAGGTAATAAGCTTTACAACTATTTAGGTGAATTTATTAAGAGGTAGACATATAAAGAGGGTAATTTTTAATATTATCTAAAATATATTTAGGAAAGGAATTTAAAAAGAGATTTTGAGAGGTTTAGTAAGAAGTTTCATCTAAATATTGCGAATGAAGACCCACGAAACCCAAGTTTTTTTTTGTTTTAAACGTGGATATCTGGACTAGTTTATGCATATTTTGAGTAATCTCATTAAAAATGTATCTCGTATCCTCAAAAGTTTAAATCAGTTAATCTTTAGATTTTACGTTAGATGGTATTACCCTAAGGGAATGGGATGTTGCATCAGGGGGAATTTACGAAGCCCAAGCTACAAAAGCCTAAAAAGCTTGTCTGCAGTTGCAAATCAGGGTTTATAATATTTGATGGGCTGGGAGTTTTGTGTTGATGCAGTGCAGAGCATCAGCTTGAATTCATTGTAATTAAGTAACTTTCTTATGGGATTAAACAAGGATTATACTGCAATCTTGCGAGTTTTGTGTTCAATTCAAGGACGGAATCTAATGTTTACTAACTAAACAAGTATAATTGGTATTTATTATAATGTGACAATTTCCAATGTTTCTTTAATGAATCAAAACCGTTAATACAAGACAGCATAAAATATTGGTATTTTTAGTTTATAGAGAGACAGTTATCATATATTCCTTTAACAAAAAATTCTTCATTAATTTGATATTAGTCGATTAAACTTTTTTATATTATGGATACAGAGTTCAGCTTACATCATCGAAAATTGTTTATAATTATATTTTTTTGGATACATTAATAATATTATGGGAAAAAGTAATAATAAAGTTTTTCTTTATGTATATAGAAATAGTAACATTTCAAAAAATTTAAACACTTTAACCAAGTTGAATATTTATTTTTTACTATCGAATTTATCATCAATCTACCAAATATAAACATAATACTCACACTTCAATATATTGCTCAATAAACATTTAATAAGTACTCATAACTCAACAAAACAATTATATATATATATATATATATGTGTGTGTGTGTGTGTGTGTGTATGTTGGGAGGGTATCTTTTAACATAAAATTTTAAGACTATTTATTAACATAAATTTATTGCTATTGACCTTATCTAATCTAATAGTTGAGATTTAAAATCTAAAAGTTGTATTTAATTATTTCAACTCATCAACCATCTCATTCATTATATTATGTAGTTGAATGACTAAAAATTTACGTATGTGAGCACTTCTTACAAACATTTATCTCTCTTGTAGATATGACTCATTACGTCCGACATTGTCCATTATGTTGTTATTGTATGGGGTGAGCACAATGCGCGTATGTACCTCTTCAAGAATAACCTAATATGAGGAATGTCGTACTAGCATAATAAATAAGGTATAAATCTATACACTGCTAGTGCATTTGCACAAGAAAATTGATCAAGATCGAATATCCTACACATTCATGTGATACATTCATATCAACAACCACTTTTTTTAGTACCATTTACCTCAAACCAGTTAATATCAATAACACTGGCTTGCATGAGCCTAGAACTTTCAATCCTTCTATCCATCTCTTTACTTGCTGATGATGACAAAACAATTGTTTGCGATGTTGTTGTTTCATGTCGCTCGTAGAATCATCTGTAAAGGGTTTTATGGAAGTATCCTACCATTAGAGTTATTGGTAAAAGTTAGACATTTTTTAACATACTGTTCATGTACTACTGTTGTTGCGGTCATGATATTAAAATGTTTACTAGGAAACTGACCACGTGCCAACTTTTTGAAGTCAATACTTTCTAGATATCGAGCACCGCTTGGAGACAAAACTTTGAGCATAAAAAAATGCTTATAAAAGTCAGATGGACAATATGTTTTTGCGGTTATTTAAGTACAACTCAAATAGTTTATTCATTGAACTTGTATTTGGCTTTCAAATTTTTTTGACTTATATGATAAATGCAAAAACCATGGAATGCATTAGGAAAGACGGATTGAAAACCTTTCTGAATAATGCGATGACGATCCGATACAAAAATCAAATCTTCAACATGACTGATTTATTCATAAAGATTACGAAGGAACCACTCCTATGATTCATTATTTTGTGAATTACCCACATCAAATGGCAATGAGAAAATTTGCTTATTTGTAAACTTACAAGATGTTGGAAATCAAGTGTTCGATATATCCCTCCCAAAAAAAAGTACCATCTACAACAACAACTGGTCGAATGCCAATAAAGAAACTGACATTTAAAGTAGTCAACCTCATAAAAAAGTATTTGAAATGGTTTTAGAATCTGCCAAAATTCTTGTTAACAATCCAGGGTCGACATATTCTAATATATGACAATATCTAGGCAAGAAAGATATATCAATCCACAAGTCTTTTTAAATATCATTGATAATGTCTCTTGATCGAATATATTTTTGAACAACCTTCAAAATCATGTTTGATGAAATGCCTAATGAAATGTTTAGATGCTTGCTTGTTAGTTGGAGCGAGTTGTGTCCTCTCGCATGTGTGTCATTGATCATATCCCTTGTCATGGAAGAATGCATAGTCTTTGTTAACTTTCAGAGCTTTAATCCTCTACTTATAACCTTTATCTCGACACAACCTCAAAAGTTATTTTTTTACTTAGAATCAATAAACTCGAAGTTTTTATTTGTTGTTACTAATGCCAACTTTATATGAAATTCCAATTTGTTGGTAAACACTTCTTCAACAAGTATTTGCAAAACATCGTTAACACAAGAACAAACATCTTTCGTATGTGGTATACTTGTGATTGATGAACGTTGTTCACAAATACTAGGATGACATAACATTCGTAGATAGGAGGTCATGAATTACATAATTCACATTATTGTCATTCTCTGCACCAAGATTATCATCATTAGTATTAGAGGACATGTATCCCTCTTCGCCACCATCTCGATTGTATCCATGGTCATCTTCTAAGTCATTTATATTGTTATTTTTAAGCACTCTCTCGATTCCTCAATACGCTAAAGGCTAGCTATGTGTTCATCAATAGGCTCAACATGACCCCATAACAATATCACTGTCTAGTGTTGGGTTGATTTCATCATTTGGGTTCCAAATAGGGGATATTGTCTTATCTTAGTTAAAAAAGGGGGACGACGATATTAGAGGTATCGATTGACTTATTTGATTACTTTCACTTCTAGAACAGAATGCTAGATTCATCACATTTTTTTCCATGAAACTTTTTTACCTTGTAAAGGGACATGTGAATAATTCTTCTTAACTTTTTCCTCAATTATCACCATAACTATAGTAAATTTCTCATTATTGCTACAATGTTGAACAAAGAAATCAAGATCATCATCGTTTTCAAAACTCGTAATTGGGGATGCTTCTGATTTATCTTACACAAATCTCGCCATCAATTTTATGGTACATTTGTCTAGATCAAAACCAAGTTTATTGTATAATAACTATACCAACTGATTATATCCAATATCCCTTTATATTTTCAACCTCTAAATGTGACACCCATGTATTTAATATCATCATTTGGTTGGATCTCCCAACTATCACCATAATGCATAATCATACAAATTTTGTTCATTTTACTATCAATACCATCCAAATAAGTTATAATGCGCAAATAAATTAGAAGAAATAAAATTAGAAATGTTAAAAAATGCAATCTTGGATTTAGGCCCATTGGACCGTCAAGTATATCTATGGTCTAAAGGTCTGGACGGTGAAAGGCATAAACCATTCAACCTGTGATGAGCCAACGGTCTAGACTACTGACGTTGACACTCACGGTCTAACGACCCACCTGCTTGCAACTTGGTTTCCTGAAACCAAATGTGACAACAAATCATTCAAATTTTCTATTCTTACAAAACCTCTCCAAATATTTTTACTCCTACACAACTTCAAACTGTTTACGGACTATTTTTTAAGTTTAATTTATAATCTAAGCAAACCCATTAAACTATCTTCCCAAAACAAAGGTTATTAACAAATGAAATGAGTGAGTGATTAAAGCTTAGTAATGCAACTTTAGATACTAAGAAAATCAGATTTTGAACTTAATTTTGATCTTGATTGTTAGTTAGTATTGTGGAGAGTGAATAAATGAGTGTAAAAATATGAAACTGGGGTTGAAGGTAAGAGGCTTAAGGTAGAAAAGGTTGAAGGCAAGATGTAGGTTAAGTTGATGATGAAGATATTTTTGTCAAGCGATGGAGGTTGGATAGGTAAATCAAAAGAAAAGAAGAGATATACCATTTTTCAAAAGCCCCAAGATTATTTTTTATAATTTTCCGCTCACTTGGCTAATTAATAAAACAAAATGAGCTGGAACTCAAAACAGACATCGACAGCCCATTTTCTCGTTYAAAAAAGAAAATTCTGCAAAATTAATGCCGCAAATCACCCTACCGACACRAATGCAAACGCCCCAGATTTACCGGGAAAAAWAACGGCAATTACCAAACTCTCCCCCGCCATTTAAAGCACCATGAATATCGCTTCGTAGKCTCTCAACACTTCTCTAGATCCGATTCCAACCAAAAGCCAAACAATGGGCTCTCTCCCTCCCTCGCTCGACTTCCCTTCGCCGCGAACCTCGGAAACCACCCTCTTAAACCTCTTCAAATCCCAACAAAACCACCTCAACTACTTCTTCCAGCACCTCTCCCTGTCCCAAACCTTGTCCTTCACACAAACCCTCCTCAAATGTCGCGGTACAATCTTCTTCACTGGCGTCGGCAAGTCCGGATTCGTTGCCAACAAGATTTCCCAGACGTTGATCTCTCTGGGAATCCGCTCCGGCTTTCTCAACCCCGTCGATGCCCTTCACGGCGACATTGGGATCCTGACCCACGAAGACGTTTTGGTTCTGTTCAGCAAGAGCGGGAACACGGAGGAGCTATTAAGAGTGGTTCCCTGCGCCAAGGCTAAGGGCGCGTATTTGGTGTCGGTGACGTCCGTGGAGGCGAATGCGCTTGCCAATGTGTGTGATATGAACGTGCATTTGCCGGTGGAGAGGGAACTGTGCCCGTTTGATTTGGCGCCGGTAACGTCGACTGCCATTCAGATGGTGTTTGGGGACACGGTGGCGATTGCTATGATGGATGCTAGGAATTTGACGAAAGAAGAGTATGCAGCTAATCATCCAGCTGGAAGGATCGGAAAAAGCTTGATTTTTAAGGTCAGATTGTGGAGTATGAATTTGTAATTGATTTTATTTTTGAAGTTATTTTACATAATTCATTGTTGAATCTGAATAGATAATCTCTTCTATTTGTGGTGTGCTCGTAACTATTAGCTATGAATATGATGTATTGGTTATGAATTGTTATTGTGATCTCTAGTGGTGCAGAATGATTGTTCTAGTTTAACGGGGGAGTGTTCTCTTGGGTTGCAGGTGAAAGATGTAATGAAGAAGCAGGCGGAGCTTCCAATCTGCAAGGAAGGAGATTTGATAATGGATCAGCTGGTGGAGCTCACAAGTAAAGGATGTGGCTGCCTGCTGGTTATAGATGAAAATCATCACCTCATTGGGACATTTACTGATGGTGATTTGCGGCGCACTCTTAAGGCTAGCGGGGAAGGCATCTTCAAGCTCACAGTGGGTCAAATGTGCAACAGGTAAATGCTATCACATTCATTTTTTTCCCATAGATACTTTAGAAGAGAGGTTCCTTGTTTTGACCTCATTCATGATCTGGCTCATTTTCAATGTAGTTGTAAGTTATAGGGGTCTGAAAATTCAATGTGGTTTCCATAATTGAACTAGCTGCTTTAATCAGTGGCTTCTTGTTGCTCATCATTTTTGCTGGATGTATCTGGAATTATTTGGTTGGGAACATATATATGCACACACCAATCTATGTAAATGAGTGGTACAGACATTCGGTGACCTTGTTAATTGCTTACAACCTTTTCATGTTTTACGTCAGGAACCCAAGAATAATCGGACCAGATGCCATGGCAGTGGAAGCGATGCAGAAGATGGAATCACCGCCGTCTCCTGTACAATTTTTGCCTGTGATTAATGACCAAAATATCTTGATTGGGATTGTCACTTTGCATGGATTAGTTTCGGCTGGCCTTTGATTTATGTTAACTGCCTTCCTTGTGGGGAATTTTGAATATTACTTTGTAGCTTAATTCTTTGTTCTTCTTAAGATTTGTAATCAGCTCTAGGTGGGCTCTGTTGTACTGTACTCTTTCTCATTAATAGAGATACACGATGATTCTTTGATCTTTCTAGTGGATCATTAGCTGTTCTATGTTTATGCGTGTATGGGCACTGTGCTAGTGTAACAGAATGCTACGATTATAAATTGCCGGAGCCTCTCTCCGGGTCTCTAGATCCAAACAAGAGCTTTACGATTATACTCATGAATGTAGGTGAAAAAAGCAACCTTGATATAACCTTAAAACACGAGTGAAAGATATTTCAGGTTAAAAGAAAAATATAATGATAGACCCTTAACATTATAGTACTTGAAAGAGTAGAAATAAGGACAGCTAAGAACAAAGATGTTCAAGATGTTTAGTCATGAAGTATACCAATAGCGAAGAAATTGAGAGAGCCAGAGAGCAGACGTTTTGCTGATATCCAGATTCTTGAGGGCAATCCTTGCTGGGTTTTCTTTTTCATTAGAAGGGAATTGAAAGTTGAAATCTAGCATATACCAAACTTAATTTTCAATATTTGGTATATGCCGGAACTTTAGACAAGTCGTGTTCAGAAACCACAAATATCCTTTGCTTGCCATGTGAACCTTTCTAATCTACCACAAAAGACATTCCACGCTTAGGCACAGAGGTGAAATATCTTAGCCCATTGCTACAATTATGATTAAGAAACTTGCAAACTAGAAAAGAGGTTCAACAGAGAGTCAAAGAAGAAAGCGATTAGGGAACCCCAAAAAAAAAAAAAAAAATAATAGTAATAATAATAATAAATAAATAAATAAATAAAATAAATTGCTCAAGTGGGGTTGGGGTGGGGGAAGGTGGAGAGGGAAGAGAGAGGAGAGATTGAACTAGCATAACAAGGAGTTCTAAGAACATAGCTGAGGCCGGAATAACAATATGAACTGCTTAACCACACTTAACTACACCGCTACCTGCTACATGGGATTGACTAGGATTACAATATGTGTATACCAAAACTATAAACAAAATACAACTTTAAACTTTAAAAGCATATTCAGCCTCTGTTTCAGCTAACCTGTCGAATTGGTCTAAAAGTTTTCTCTTAATGGTACAGAATTTTTTTCGATGTTCTGTAAAGTACACTTGGCAGATTTACCCACATGGCTAGTCACTTTCATCATCAGTAAGAAATAAAATTCTTGTACAGGTTATTACTTGTATCTTTCCATATGCTCAACTTTAGAACTTGAATGATGCAGTCCTATATTACTAGCCATACCTTCTACAAGTCAAGGTGACATGACTTCTTCCTTCAGAAGACAAGGATGGTTTGACGTTGATGCTAACTAGCACCCCCTTTTGCCAAACTGAAAGCAATAGCTGATGACTCCTCAGAGTCTGAGGAACTTGATACGCTAAAAATATCTTCGGACGAAGATTCCAGTGACAACTCTTTATGCAGAAATGCTCTATATTTAGCAGTTTGACTTGAACCAATTGGTGGTTCTGCAATTTTCTCTTCTTTTTTTTGTCTATCAATTGAGCATTCTTTCTGGAGCATGCGAGCCTTCATTTCTTCCTTGATGCTAGGGATAGTAGTCTTTCCAATGCCACTGACATTAGCTACATCTATGGAATTGGGCTCTTTCTGTTTTGATTCTTCTGCTTGTGAGTTTGGGCACGAACTCTCTCTGGAAACATAGAGAGACAGCTTAAGATCCTCTCTAGCCCATTTGTAGACAGCACTTAGTTTTCCTTCCAAAGCTTCAACAAGAACATTTAACTCACTAATTTCATAGCGGAATAAACAAATCTTTTCACTCCAACCACAAGAACAGAGCTGCTTCACATGATTTGGACATGAATATATGTTGGCAGAACATGGGCATGCCACTGCTGAAAGGTGTAAATCATAGAGACATATGCCACATTCCTTTTTGCTCGAAACATCAAAGTCTTCGTCCATTTTCTGTGATTTTAAGGAGCAGCAAAGATATTCCCTTCTATTGCCTTCTGACTTGATTCTTGACTACAAAGTAGAGAATGCAGATAGAAGAAAGAAAGAAA
Source organism: Bursera cuneata (assembly GCA_026212285.1). Classification (NCBI taxonomy): domain Eukaryota; kingdom Viridiplantae; phylum Streptophyta; class Magnoliopsida; order Sapindales; family Burseraceae; genus Bursera; species Bursera cuneata. The sequence goes on from JANLJB010000438.1 coordinate 23,098, forward strand.
GAATGAACAACTATCTGATACAACTATCAATAAGGCCAGTGGCTCCAACTAGGAAAAAAGGCAAGCACTGACTGATAGAGCCAAAGAAGCCTTACCTTGAGCGCTTTTGCTAAGATCCCATCCTTTTCGCAGGCATCCTTCCATCTTAAATTTTCTGAGGTGCTCTTCCTTAACAGTGAAATTTCCCACTGTGCCCTGACAGCTTCCTTGGCTGCTTGCAATAACAGCTTATCATGGGAAATTGATGTCTTTCTCCCCCATTCTCGATAGAGCTCTACAGCATTCTGACCATGAGGCAACCAATCAAAGGGAGCAAAATTTACTGCCTCAGAACAATTGAACCCACTATCAAATCCCGAATAGTAAGCTCCAGGAAAAACCAGAACAAACTCCCCAGGATTCTGATTGCAGCGATATACAGGTATACCCTCAGACTTTAACATAGAAGGAGATAATCTTGCAACCTGCATCAAATATTTTTAACTTGACAACGTCAAAAACTCTGATTATGATACAAAAAGACACACTTAAGTTTCTTTCTCATCCTTTTTAATGGCTTTCGAGAATGACCACTAAAATGTTGAAAGACTGAAGGAATATCATAACAGTGACAGTTCTTGTAGTGAGGTGAACCATTATTAGCAGAAAATTAGTCAACAGAACTGCAGGAACTGCTTCTTATGTGTTTACACGGGTGTGCATGTGTTTTCACAATAACAATAAACACACTGTCCATAGGGTGGAAAAAATATTTTTCATAACACATCTTTGTTATCTTCAGAATGGAAAGAAGGTTATTTCACTTATTTATTTATTTATTTTTATGCCTCAATCTAATATTATGATTTTCTTTGTTTCTTAATGTTAACAGAGAGAGAAAAGAGAGAAATCTAGACAGAAAAGAGATGGTGAAGGTTATATATAGATCTATGAAGAGTTACATATACATATATGGTAGAAGAATCAAAGTAAAATAGGAAATAAAAATCAATCATACTCAATTCATGTAATCACCACCTAGAATATAACTATCATAATCTAAAACTACCATGTAAAGCTCTAACACTTATATATAACTAGCAGGAAGGTTTCACTTCAATGTTGATTTTTCAAATTATTAACAATAGGGCCTCCCAAAAGTATTGCTTGAATATCAAAATTAATATCATTATCCACAAAAATTTCCACTCTTTAAAACTATAAAATAATGAATCGTGGAGGAACTTTAGAAATTATATTCTAAATTATGTTGGAAGTACAGATAAGCTAATAATACGTAGAATGTTTCAGGCCATATCATTAATAAAATTTCTCCATGAGGGCTTTGATTCATTATATGAGAAAAAATATGCCAACAAACTTGTGCTATATATACATCAGACACCGTAACCATTTTAAGAGCTTTTATCTTGCATGATGTTATGAAGAAAGAAACGTGAAAACTAACCAGTTTATCACTTGACTTAGGTGGTTCAAATAAAAAATCTGGAAGGTACTTCTTCATCACAGTGTCAAACTTAACAGCATATCTCCCTGGGATGCCATGCCAGATTTTAGGGGCGCCCAAATGCATGTAACACAGTGAGTATAAATGGTGCTCTTCAACCTTCTGTTTTTCAAAATCAACTGAATAAGAAACAACCAAAGGAAGGATGAAAGAAACAGAGAAAAAAAAATAAAAATAAAAGGGAGCTATGTAGATTCAAACATGCAATTAATAATCATGGAATCTCCACTTTATTCCCAGGCAAAGAAAATAATTAGATCTTACCCAAGAAAGTGATGAAAAGCACATTCCTACGCATAGCCGAGGCACCAATAAACTAGAAGTATCAGAGCTCTCAAAAGAAAGAAGAGAACCAGGAAGCTTAGGTACATTATTCAAGTTCCAGCTTGATTTCAAGTACTTGTGGTAGCCGGAGGTTTCCAAAGAATTAGATATTGTTGGAAATCCACTGCCAAAACTGGAAGTATCCAGATTGCGACCATGAAGCACCTACAACAACACACTAGCATAAAAACATAAACTGCCTAATAATACAAAAATTATAGAAAATCAATGATCTTGTTATATCCTTCCCCTACATACCTCAATTTCTTCAGTTGGATTCTCAACAATTCGTCTATATTCACCCTCAATGATCTCCAATGATGGTTCCCAGTGCTTTTCAAACACCATGGAATTGGCATTGACACTCCTAACCGTATCTTCTGAGCAAAAATACTGTTCCTTGAAATCATCCGCATGTTTCTTGAATTTTTCAAGCGTAAATTCTGGACCAGGCTCAGATTCAAAGCCTTCACTAGTAAAGCATCCAACTTCATCAGGGTTCATGTCACATTCATTACCAACCCCACGCAACAAACAGTTTCTCAGGATTCTTCTCCTTTTGCTGTTCATATTCTGATAAATTTTAGCCGTTTTGCTTTGTAAATGCAGATTTTGGAGCCCATCAATTCTTTGACTTTCGGTTACAAATGTAGAGCTCTCCCATATGTTTTTTTCCTTAATAAGGCATGGTGGCTTCCAAGAGGGAGGAGGAACAATACGACAAATCCCATACTGTTCTGATCTGAGACGTATGCTTGCAATATACTTGAGTGTGTCACTGAATTCCTGCAAGTAAATTCAAGCTCCTTCAAAAATTGAAATTGCATTAAGAACACTGGCACATCAAACAGAGATCACTATTAAACCTCTTCCGTTGGGTAAAAAACAGGAGCCTCTTCAAGGACTACAGTTTTTGCAGCCTCAGGACACAACCTTGCTGTCACCTGTTTCAAATTTTCAGTGTGTGTTCCATAAACACCAAATCATAAAAGAAAACCGATGAGGCAATGCTCTGAAATTTCAAAAAATTGAATAATTAAAACAGAAATAAATTATTCAATAAATGAAAATCAACCTTCAGACAATTATCACACTCCGGACATCCACGGATAACACCTTTTGGAAGGCAGGTTTTTGAAGAGAGTTCCTGTGCAAAAAAAAAAAAAAAATTTACATTACTCGCAACTTCTATCAAATATTAAACATAAATTAACCCAGTTATTCTGGTTATCATCCCACAATTAAATGATTGGTCGCCACAAAAATGAAATATTAAATATTAATTTACAAATAAATAAACAAGTTTATAGTATTACTTATTGCCGCACGCCTTGGTCTTTAGTCTTTGTACATCCTTCATTGATTTTATAAACCCCCAAAACACCACAAAGAGAACAAACAACCTTAACCCACCCATACAAACCAAACTCAACGTGAGGCAGCCTAATATTCAGTGGTAGAAATTTTTTGAAGTATCATACCAAAGAACTCCCTGAAAAGGATAAGACATCTTACCTTAAAAGGTTGTCCAAAGTCGGAATCCTCTTGGTTTAGATTGCACTCGTCATGAAGTATCCATGGTCTATTCCTAAGAGATCTCTTTACTGTTTCAATATCAACCATGCCAGGTGCAGAGTCTGTCTGGTCTGCTTCTTGTTTTGACACAGTAGCCACAGCCATGGAATTGCAGGATTCATCATTATTTTCAGACTTCTTCAACACGAATGATGTACGAGACACGAAACCTGGCGGAACAGCAAGTTCGTCTAAATCTTCATTTCTGAGATGCGATCTTATGCGTTTGGTCCCCATTAATGGTCTGAAGAGAAGTAGACAATAAAACTGTTAAACACAACAAATATAGTATTTGTACTATGAAAATTATCAGCGTAGATTCCGGCCATCAAAATCGCTGTGGCAATTGCTCAACAGTTCACAGACCAACCAAAGGGTATTAATCTGCAAAAGTCCAATAGAAGAAGATAATTCATGAAGCACCAAAAAAAAAAAAAAAAGGATTATCAACTAAAAATGATAAAGCTAATCCTACATTTTCAAATTGGGAATAACCTGAGAATGAACAGTCTAGAAAAGCCAGTCCCTATAGAGAGTGTAACAACTCATAGATACTAAGTATATCACATGCGGAATCCATCAACATTGGTGTTAAGTTAATACAGCTTCTGTTCTCCAATCTGAAACTTTTCCAATGAAAATTCAGAAAGATAAATATCCTTCCTCTGTTTCTCTTCTCTTTTGTTCCTCTGTGATTTTCAGAACGGGAGTGGATAACAAAGGTTTAACAAGAAGTGGTTTTCTGCTCTGCATTTTTCTTAAATTTCAGAGGTGGATAACTTGGCACCAGTCCAGACTTCAGACTCACAAAGTTTCTATGAGGTTTGAAACTTGTTAGAGAAAAAGTTTTACATTATTCCTACTCGCATTGCTCTGCAGTTAATCACAAAACAGGAAAGGACATTCTTTTTGCAGGAATCCAAGCAATGACAGTAACGGCACAACATGCATATGCTGCTGTAAAGGAAAGAAATGAAACTCGGAAGCATGCAACAGCCACTCAAAAAGAATATCTTTCAATTGGAACATCATTCAACCTGAAGAAATCTGTGTGCCCACAAAACCTTTCAGCAATAACACCTAAAACACTAGACACACCCAGAAAGTAAAATCTCAAAAAACGATGACTTTCACTTGTTGCTCAAATGCAGAACCCAGATGGCAATCGCTATTCATTCCTTTGACAACGACAAACTGTAGAAGATTAAAGAAGCCATGAATTAAGCACTTAAAATACACTTACCCAAAATAATAGAAGACTGGCGGGTGCTTCGCTGCAACTTTTTGTGTGTTCAGAGACTACCGAGCTTTCTCATAAAAACCGTGGTTGGATCCAGATTGGGCGGTGGCGCCACTGTGGATTCAATGGCTTCAGTTTTGGAGCCTCTCGGCCTCCGCACCGGTTGATGGAATGTACTATTATACCCTTATGATTAAAAAAGACGTCTTCGTGCACGTGTTTATCACGTGACCTTAGAATATAGTGTTCTGTCACGGGGTTGGTGAGCTGGACTCCCACAAGGAAAAGGATTACCATGCTTGATGATAATTATAAAACTTTTGACTAATATTTACATTAATATTGAATACATAAATAATATTATTAGTCAACAATTATTGTTAATCTTACAACGTTTGCGAACTCATGCAAAAAATCTTTGATATGATATATACTCAAGAGGAGAACCTCAATAATGATCTGGAATTTAAGGATGGGCTTGAGAATGTTGATACTGGCATAGACAATGCTTTTACAACACAAGATAGTGAATGAAGAGAGTGATCAGATTGCAATTCCTTTCATGCGTCGATGATTTTTAATGTAGCTTTTAGTTCTTAGGCTAAGAAGTAACTCACTTGTTTCAACAAAACTAGGGCTAAGGTATTCTTACTAAACTTTTAGTATTTTTTCCCTTCCATTGTTGATTTAAGTATTAGAATGGTTGTGTCGGTGCCTCCTGCAAAGATAACCTGTCATGGCGGGGACGGATGTACTTGGTGGCCGGGGGGCCTCGAACACTGCAAAATTTTAAAAAATTAGGAAGCTGGGGGTATTTGATTTGGACAGGATTTGCTGGTTCGCATTTAATAAGATAAGAAAGAATATTATACAAAGGTAGCGATCAAGCATTGGCAACGTACGTAATCGATCAATAATGTAATATAGATAGATATTATTAGAAAAATAGTATTAAGGTTTGGAATAAATGAATCATCTAAATTTGTAAAGTAAAGACATGGGATTGTCTTTGAATTGATAATAATAAAAGGTTTTGACTAGTCCAATTATCTTCTTGGTTTCTCGACAACAATAATTACCACTAAAATGAGAATATTCCTCAATTATCCAATTACCATGTTCTCGGGTCATGTATAGACACACTATATTTTTATATATGTGGGTCCGAAATATGCAATCAATAAATGGACCTTGATGGATCCTGATTCAATTCAAGCCAAAATCTTCAACAGTACATTTGCTTCATGTACCATCCTCCAACCGTAGGATGCCTTATATATAATTAGAAGGATGTCCGTGTTGTAGGATGTATCGAAATTTTAATGAAAATTTGATGAAACATCCAAAATTAGGGGATTGATTAAAAAATTGTCATACTCCCTAATCCCTCTTCGCTTGAACTCCCAAAAATATCATCTCTTTTATATAAACAAGCACAACATCCTCTCTCCCTCTCACTTGAATGGAGACTGTCATTGGTCTAGATTGTTCGATTCTCTTATGAACAATTTCTTTGGCTCATGGTTTCAACACATATAGGCGAACCATTTTTGTATGGTTTTACAGAAGTTTCTAGAAACATTATGATAGGTAAACCACAAGCATCTTTCAACATGCTGTTCATTAACTTTGTAATGTTTGTTATCATGATACTATAACGTCTATCATTAAAGTGACTGCGTGCTCACTTATCGAAGTCAATTTTCCTTTGTAAGTACTCAACCTCGGTCAAGGACAACAAATGTATCATTGCAAATATGTCCCTAAATTTGGTTGCACAATTTTCTTTCATAGCAACTAAGTACATCTGAAGAAGTTTGTCTTCTCACTTGTATTTCCTCTTAAGACTTTGTTTTATATGCTGAATACAGAAGTCATGATCTGCATTAGGGAAAATATTCTGAATACCTTTCAATATGTTTTTATGTCGATCCGATACGAAAATCAGATCTTTAATATGACCAATTTGCTCATGAAGATTACATAAAAACCATTTCTAAGAATCATCTTTCTTTGAATTACCTACACCAAAGGCCAAAGAGAAAATTTGTCCATTCTCATCTAAACAAGTGGCTGAAAAAAGTGTACCTTAGTATTTCCCTTTTAATTCCATATAAAGCGACTACTGGTCTAATGTCAGACAAAAAGCCAATATTCGATGCACCTAACATCATGAAACAATGCTGGAAATGATTATCAGAATCAGTATAAATTCTTATCACAGTGCCAAGGTTCACGGTCTTCAACACATGACAATATCTAAGCAGTCATCCAAATAACTCTGTTGGATCCCTTAGTATTTGCTTAAAGGCAGACTCCCTCACCCTCTATGCTTGGTTGTAAGCTATATTAACCCCGATTTTACCTTGTATCTCTTTCATAATGTTTATGGGTCTGGTTAGTTTTGAGAAATCCTCAAAATTATAGGAAATGGACAAATGCTTGCTTATGACCGAGAACCAATTTTGTCTTCTCACATGTGTGCCACTGGTCATACCTCATATCCTCAAAGAATCGATGGTCTTTGTTAATTCTGACAGCACTTATCCTCCACTTACAACCATTGTCTTTGTCTCGACACAACCTCAAAAAAGTCATTTGATGACCTAGAAACAATAAACTAGAAGTCATTATGCATTGCTACTAAAGCTAACTTTGTATGAAACTCCAATTTTGAGGCTAATACTTCTCAAACTTCTATGTTTAATCTATCTTTAACAAAAGAAGAAGTATCTTACCTATCTTCAAGACCAGCTATTTGGTGCAAAAGATAATGTATCTTACCTATCTTCACAGTCTTGTCATTCTTCAAAGTAGCGATTGAGGATTATTCTGAGAAATCTCGTCGTCAATTGCCACATACATTTATTTGGTTCAAACTCAAGTGTTTTATACAATATTTCTACCAATTTATTATATCCAATATCATTTGACACTGATAATTCTGTCACTTTTCCTCCAATGTAATTAAGTGAACCATTTTTGATCCGTCTCCCAACAATTACCATAGTGTAAAAGAAAACACAATTCCATTATCCTGTAAATGCAGTCATAAAAAATATAAAAAGATTACACATAAAAAAGACAATTTTGTATGAAATACTAAAAATTTGTATAAAAAAATATAAGTTTGTTAAAATGGACTGTTCAATCCTAAATAAAACCGTTCAGTCCAACTGCCTGGACTTAGCTAGACCAATTGATCCTGACTGGTTTGAGTGGTCGAGCCAATCGATCCGGAAACACTAAAACAATTAGGACCGATTGGTCTACTATCGGTCTATAATGTCCAACGATCTGGACCGATTGGTCTTGATCGATCCAACAGCCTGCAACGCCACCATTCAAATTTCTTCTTCAATTTTTTCGAATGTACAACTTCTAACTCAAAATTTCTTACAAAATCAATCTTATAACACAACTTGGAATTATGATATTGTGTTTTTAACAATGAATCTATTAAAGAGATGAAATCAAGATTTTACTTACCTTTGTAACTTTTGCCATTTAATCTTTCACGAATCTTGATAGTGAAAGAGTGTAATGAGAATGAGTTTATGTGATAAATTGAGAGTGAGTAAGAGAGAGAATGACTGAGACGTGTATGGAGAAGAAAAAGCAAAACATGAGAGGGAGAGGGATAAAGTGATTGTATTAAACTGAGGGCATTTTGCTCTCTTTAATTGTTTTTGGATAGAGATTTACAAATAATTAAGAGGTCTGACTATTTTTACAACCAGTCCCCTAATTTTGGATCTTTCATCAAGTTTCCAAAATTTCTCTTTCAAATTCAATAAGTTTAATAGATAGTAAAACTATCCATTGTTAGCCCCAAAGAAGAAAGAAAGAACTGTTAGTGTATGCCCTAGAAACCATTCGTGTTGTCGGTTTCAAGGCTATATTTATCTTGTATATAAACCTTATA
>JANLJB010000439.1:1982-18803 GCA_026212285.1 Bursera cuneata
GTGAATCTTTTGCATGTCCACATTTCCTTCTTCCACTACTTCTCGAACAAAATGATATTGTATCACTATATGCTTTGTCTTGGAATGAAATGCTAGATTCCTTGCAATGTGCAAGGCACTTTAACTTTCATAAAATAGAATAATCTTCTCTTGTTTGTGTCCAAGCTCCTCCAGTAACCTTTTGATCTAAATGGCTTCCTTACAAACCTATGTAGCTGCTATATATTCAGCCTCTGTTGTAGATAACGTCACAATAGTTTGTAATTTTGAAATCCAACTCACAGTTCCTCTTGTAACTGTAAACACATAGCTAATAGTAGATTTTCTTTTATCAAGGTCACTTGTGAAATCTGAATCAACATAACCCTTGACAGTGAATTCTGATCCTCCATAACATAATGCAGTATTTGAGGTTTCTTTGATATATCTAAGAATCCTCTTAACTGCTCCCACTGCTTGTGGAATGTCTGGTCTTGTACAAATCATAACAAACATTAGGCTTTCTACTGCTGATGCATATGGCATCTGAGATATCTCCATCCTCTTTGCTTCATTGCTAGGACTCATACTTGAGGATAATTTATGATTTACAGGAAGTTGGGTGGAAGTTGGCTTACAATCTTACATATTGAAGCGCCGCAAGATTTTCTTCAAGTAATTCTTCTAAGAAAGCTAAATCTTCCTGTTTTTTCTATCTTGTTGAATTTTCATCCCTAGAATCTTATTTGCTGGCCCTAGATCCTTCATATCAAACTCTCTAGCTAATTGTGCCTTTAATTCTTGGATCGATATTTGTTGGGGCTTGACACTAACGTGTCATCAACGTATAATAACAAGATAATGAAATCATTATCTCCCTCAAATCTCTTGTAATATGAACAATGATCTAAACTAAGTCTGTTATACCCAAGGCTCATTATGAAGGAATCAAATCTCTTGTACCAATATCTTGGCACCTGCTTTAATCCGTACAGAGATTTCTTTAACCTAGAAACCAAGTTCTCTTTGCCTTTTTTTCAAACCCTTCTGGTTGGAGCATATAAATTTTTTCTTCAAGTTCTCCATGAAGAAATACAGTTTTCACATCTAGCTGATTTAGATGTAAATCAAATTTAGCACACATAGCCAAGACTGTAACATCCCGAAAATTTGGAATAGTAAAAAATTTCAGAATGATACCCGAAATTTTTTTTTATACATGTATTTATCATTTGTATGTATTGTTATATACGAATATAGGTGTATGGAAGTGTATGTACAAACCTTTCCGAAAATGGGACTAAAATGTAATTAAAAGTAAGTGTATATATATATAGGCACATAGTTGACGCATGTGTAAATATGTATGCGGGAATGACTACGTGAAGAGTTGGATGAAAACTAGATGAATCCGGACTAGTTTTTTGCCAAACAAAGAGTTGGCGCTACAGCGTGGAACTGATTCTATGCCGAGGCGCGGTGTCACACTGAGGTGTGAAACTGATTTTACGTTGAGACGCGAACTCTCTGGAACTTGATAAATCAAAGACAAAAAGTTGGCGTCGAGGCGTGGAACCGAATCCACGTCGGGATGCGGTTTCATGTTAAGGCGTGAAATTGATTCTACGCCAAGGTGCGGTTTTGCACCGGGGCATGAAATGGACTGCGCTACGGCGCCGATGCAGGATTTCACAGAATTAACAATTTTAAAATACTGAGCGTGTCCCAGATTCATTTTATTTTATAGACCCTAGCCCCTCCTTCTTTTCTTTCACACGACACAGAGACAGGAAGAGAGAAAGAAGAAGAAGAGAAAGAAGAAGAAGAGAAAGGAGAGGGAAGAGAGAGAAAGCTCCAGGCTTATGCGAATCATCAACACAAGGTAGGGAATCCTCTTCTACTCATCTCTATTCTATTTTAATCGGTTTATTGCATGAATATGGGTTAGGGTTTTGTGGGATTTAGTCTATTTTCACTTGTGGTTGTTAGATCGAACCCAAATATGGACTCAGTGGAAGATTTGTAGAGATTTATCGTATTTTTGACCTAGAAAAGTAGAAATGTGAAGCTTTTATGTGTGGGAAGGTTTTGGGTCGCATGATATTCGTGGGTTTTGGCGTGGATTGAGCATGGGTCTTGGTTGTTAGGTGCTCATGAGGGTTTTGGCATGCGAATTGTGTCCACATAATAGTTTTAGAGTATTTATCATTTTGGATCGAGACAGCGCGTAACCGTGAACATATGTGGCAGGCGAGTCTGAGATGTGGAAAGATGGAGCGAACCTTGGATTGACCTTGCTTAGTGTGAGAAAATCCATGGAGTGTGTTGATGACCCCGGATGGCCTAGCTAGTGTGCAGGATTCGAGTGGTCGGTGGATAGCTTTGCTTAGTGTGCGGGGATCCACTTAAAATACGGGTAGTCTAGCTTGTGAACAGGACTTGAGCAGTATCTGGATTGTCTTGTTTGGTGTGCAGGAATTCTAATAGATACTTGAGATATCCCTGGATAGTCCAGTTTTGTGAGCGGGATCCACGGGTGAGAATAGATGGTAAATAAATGTGGGATCTTGTGTGGCTATTTGCTTTTCCTTATTTTATACTTTCGATTGAAATGTTATAGTTTTGCATATATTGATATTTCTTATTGGGCTGTGTTTGCTCAACCTTTCTCCTTCCATAGATACCAGAGGTTTAAGTCAAACATCGGGTGAGGATGTTCCGGAACTCATTTAGAGACTTTCGGGAAGTTAGAATGACCCATTATATGCATTATGTATTTCCAAACATTATGGAAAAGAATTATGAATATTTGTATGAACTACGGATAAATGCATGATTTTAAATGTATTTCACTTCATTTGCATAGTTCACCTCCAAGATTCCTATATAAGTGATTCCGAGTCGTGACAAGGACTACTTGGATTGTAGTAAGTCGAACAACAGGAGAAAATATCTCATTGAAATCAATTCCTTCTTTCTAAGCGTAACCTTTAACCACCAGTCTAGCACGATATCGCACCACTTTGTTATTATCATCTCGTTTGATCTTAATAGACCCACTTATTTCCAATGGCTTTCTTTCTCAGTGGTAGAGGCACAAGTTCCCAAGTCTTATTCTTGTGCAAAGCTTCAATTTATTCTTACACTGAAGTCATCCATAAAGATGCATCTAAAGTATTTGTCGCTTCTTCAAAAGTTGAAGGTTCTTCATCTTCTGTTAGAAGACAATATGTAATATCACTCGCCATAGCATACTCTAAATGTCAATAAGGTGCTCTTCTTTCTCGAGTTGACCAGTAAACTTCAGGTGTTGCTAACTCGCTAGGTTCTGGTTCATCATTCTCTGAAACTGCTTCAGAAGAATCTGACTCTTCTACTTTTCCTTCCTTTATTATCGTAGTCTCAATGCCCTTCTTTGTTGTGCTATCATCTTCATCACTCTATAGTTTATCTTCTACAAAGATAACATCTGTAACATCCCAAATTTTAAAAACAGTGATTTAAAGGTGTAAGTGAATGATTTCAAAGCTTGAAATCATAAAATAGTGTATTTTTAACATTTATAGGGTGACATAGACGTGATGACATCGTGTATATGAGTATTTGGAGGTATACGGGAGTTTTCAGAAAATTGGACTAAAAATAATTTTACGTAGGCTCGTAGGTTTTTCGTCTTTAGTGTCCGATTGTGATATTTTGAGGGTCACGTGAGTGGGAAATAGATGAGGATGAGTTGGTATCGAGATATCGGGGTGTCAGAATCGAATTCACGAAATACAGAAGGTTTAGAAATTTACATATGGACCCCCAAAGCCCTAAATCTATGTAAACTGCATAGTGGCCCTATATATTAAAAAATCTATAGAAACACCCTTGTTCACTGCAAATCGCCCCACCGTCACTTTCACCTGCGACCGTTCACATTCCCGGTGAGTTAGGCTCCATGGCTAGTGGCAATGGAAAGGTCTCGGTATGCTGGTCACAGTGGTGGTCGCCATTACCCTGTCCGGTGTCAAAAACGTTGTCGGGGTGTCAGAATTGAATTCACGAAATACGGAAGGTTTGGAAATTTACAGATGGACCCCCAAAGCCCCAAATCTATATAAACTATATAGTGGCCCTATATATTAAAAAATCTATAGAAACACCCTTGTTCACCGCAAATCACCCCACCGTCACTTTCACCTGCGACCGTTCACATTCCTAGTGAGTTAGGCTCCATGGCTAGTGGCAATGGAAAGGTCTCGGTATGCTGGTCATAGTGGTGGTCGCCATTACCCTGTCCGGTGTCAAAAAAGCTGTAGATCGAGCTGAAATTATTCGGTTGCGTCGACTTTCGGTCAGTCGATTCCAACACTGTCAGCTCCCGACACCGGTGGCAATCGACTCCTCTCGACCAGTCGAATCCAACGGTGGCCTCTGCTCATTGGTCCAATGTGTGGATCACCGGTAATAAGCCCTAACATCCACTGCCTCTCATTCACCGATGTATCACTTTCGGCCATTGGTTGTTGTCACCGTTGGTGGAACAGACTCCCCTCGACGAGACGAAGTTGATGTTACCCTCTATTCGTCGTTCTCGATCGTGTTCTCTGACGAGTGAATGTGAAATACGGTTGTCAGGGATAATTTGTTGGCCCCCTTAGCTTGTGCACTTGGCATTTAACCCCTTTCGACACCCCACTAATATTTTAGATCTTGGCAGTTTGCCCCCTTTCATATAATTTGACATCGAGACCCCCAATGGTTTACTAGTTAGCAATTTTACCCCCATTTGGTTAAGTTAAGATTAACCTAAATAGTTTATGAGTTTACGATAACGCCCTTAAGTGATAAAATATCGTTTTAACCCCCAATTCCGGTTTTGCATGTTTTGACCTCGTGACTCTAAGGACTCACTGGAAGCGTCGGGACGTATAGATTTACGATACGGATGAGGAAAAGAGAGATAAGGAATTCCAGGAGTTACGGTTCAGATATCGAGGTAGGGATTTTTCACTGTACATTTCTATGATGTTTTAACATGCATATGGATTTACTTTATTGTTGGGGCTTAGGGAATAGAAACTGTGTGATTGACGAATAGGATGTTAGATAGATTGATAGATCAGAACGTTATGGACGCGTGTGTGATTTTACGAAAGTGAACGAGTAGTTGGGGAATCAAGTGAAATGTGTACGATAGTATCGTCAGGTGTGAATCTGGAGTGGGGTATGGATTGTGGATACCATGTGAGATGGTACGTAAGGTTACGCCTAGAGTATAGTTGTCACATGAGAGGTGATACGATACGAAGTTAATGATACACGGGTGATACGCGTGTATCCGTGAGTTACAGAATTGGTAAGGTTGAGTCATGAGACGATTTAGATGGTCGGGATGTGAAATACGATGTACGGATATATGCGTGGGATGAGATGGATAGGATACAGGCAATACGTTGCTTGTGTGTTACGAGACAGTTGAGACATGGGAGGTGTCCGAGAGCGTGACCATGAGTAATGGGATGCATGGGACACGGATTATACGTCGGTGCACATGGGTAATGTGATGGATGAGATACGGGTTATACGTGAATATGACCGTATAGGACAGGTTAGTTATGATATAGGTTGAAAGTGTGTGGTCACGTTCGTTAAGATTGATGGATACGTGAGACACGTGAGTGCACATATGCGATGGTGTGCACGAGACACGAGTGAGGTACATGAGAGAATGGGTATACGATTGTGGTATGGGAATAGGAATAGAAATAATCATGTGCGGTTTGACGTTAGTACAGATTATGTGTACTGGGCCCCGGATTAGCTTCTTTGAGAGTCCGAAAATCCAAGGGGTAGGTAAATGATTGTGTTAGGGTCGGCCTGACTAGGTGCACAAGAGTCTATTAGGGTGCACATTGTGATAGGGATTGTCATGTTGTTGGTGAGCTAGATCCCTGTAGGATTAGGATAGCAGTGCTCGCTGGATCTCGATAAGATTGGGATTGCCGTGTTATTGGTGAGTTAGATCCCGGTAGGATTGGGATTACTGTGCTATTGGTGAGCTGGATCCCAGTGTGATAGAGATTGTCGTGCTATTTGTGAGCTGGATCCCAGAGTGATAGGTAGGATGTGTCGCATGTCGTGATTGAGATAGGGAAACTTATGGTACTGAAATTAGTGTGCATGTGAGGTAGAGAATTGAATGGATAGGTTTGTGTGTGTGTTTGATGTATGCATTGTATGTAAAATGTTATAGAATCGTATAGTGTTAGAAATTCCTACTGGGCTGTGTTGCTCATCCCTTTCTCCACAGGTACCAGAGATCAGAGTCTAACAGAGGTGATCCAGAGCTCACATAGAGGATCTCGGACAATCATGGGTATGTTTAGATAAAGTGAGTCTACTATGTATTTATTTTATCAGAAAAATTTTGTAACCTATATTATTCAATATAAATGTTTTATTTAAAAATTTTTTATGTGTTTTATTTACTTTTATTTTATTTATTTACATAGTCACCCCCGGGGTTCCTGTATAAGGGATTTCGGGATGTGACAAATATTGTCGTCATGGTGAGTCTTCCAAAACTCCCACTCTACGATCTCATCACGAGGAAGTTTAGGAGGAACAGGTCTGTCAAGGGTATACAAGACCTGTCATGCCCTAGGACTATCCTGAAGTTCATTTTCCAATCTAGGAAATCAGTGCTATTAAAGATATTTTTGCCCTCAATGATAGAATGTAGAGACATGCTCCTAGACATATCTTAATAATCAATCCAGCTAAATATGTCCAACAGAATAAAATAGATAAGTGTTGAGAAATTAAAAAATAAATAATACGAAATAACATTAAATAAAATTGTAAATTTAATGTTATTCTCCTACTAATTTTTTCAAGCTTCCAACCCTCTATAGAGCACTCGAGAAACTTAGTTTCCTAGTGGGTCAGGACCCCTTTAAACAATGTTCAACCTTGGCTTTAGCACAAGAAATTGCACAATGCTTAATTAGGTAGGTCTCTCAAACCAATTGTATCTAATACAACTCATAGCGAGTTAGGTCGACTCCTAGGTCAAGTTCATCTAATATCACTTCCAACACTTTCTCTGAATCCATCTGGGCTTTAGCTTTGGTACAACAAACCTAATGATTTAGTCAAGTACGACCCATTGACTAGGGTAAGCTTTGTAGTCCATGTCAAAAAACCGAAGTGACCTTGACTTTGACCAACAAATCATAATAGCCTAAGGCACGCTACATGTAACAAAGCTTTCATGATTCAAATGTATCCGCAAAAGACGTAACCTTGACTTTGTCCAACAAATCACAATCAATCTTGGACTCAAGAATGAATCACTAAATAGAAGGAAAATACACTTGATATTTAAGTAAGGGAGTTTTCAAATAAATTTAACTAAAAGTCAAATTTATTATCTTTGTTAGGTCTTATCATCATACACTCCTAAGCATGCATACTATCGTAATATATATCTTAAGGCTTAAATAAATCATACAAATGGAAATGGTTATGGATATACTAAATGCTCTAAGAGCAAGTCCACCCTAAGTGCACAATTCTATCTAATTCATTCTAACCTATTTTACATTACACTTTTTCAGAAACCTTTAGTTTCATTCAAGAGGAATAAGGTGAGAAGAGAAATACATCAGAATTAGATAAAGAGGCAGGATATGCAGGTCCTATTTTAATTATAACACATGAAATCGGGGTCTAGTATCCATAACCCATTACCAAGGAATTAAAGACACTCAAGCATGTTATCAATCAAATCTAATTTGATTAATCTCATCAATATGACCATCCAAGGTTCAAACAAATCACATACTAATGTGATAATGAAACTTTTGATATTGGTTAATCCAATTAACCATTATTCTATACACTTAATATTACCAAGCTACAAAAATTCAAATCCAATTGAATTTTGTACAAGACACATGTCAATTAACCTTATTTCCACCAAACTTTCAATTATTCTAAATAATTTTCAGATTTAAAATTTTAAAAATTTTTCAAATTTAAATTCAAAATATAAAAAAATTTGAACTTTTAAAGAATGGATTCCAAATTGAATTTGAATCTAAAATCAATTTGGGCTTGCCTAGCAAGGTCCNATGACCATCCAAGGTTCAAACAAATCACATACTAATGTGATAATGAAACTTTTGATATTGGTTAATCCAATTAACCATTATTCTATACACTTAATATTACCAAGCTACAAAAATTCAAATCCAATTGAATTTTGTACAAGACACATGTCAATTAACCTTATTTCCACCAAACTTTCAATTATTCTAAATAATTTTCAGATTTAAAATTTTAAAAATTTTTCAAATTTAAATTCAAAATATAAAAAAATTTGAACTTTTAAAGAATGGATTCCAAATTGAATTTGAATCTAAAATCAATTTGGGCTTGCCTAGCAAGGTCCAAATTATTTAATTAATTTGATTTTACTAATCAAACACCTTTGGGCCATAATCAAACTATTTATTCAAAGCCATTTGCTTACACATTTAAAATAGATTTTAATTAAAACAAACTAGTTTGAGCTTTTATAGTAATATAAGTCCTATTAGAAATTCAAAATACATTTGGGATTACTTAGCATACATAAAGCTCAAAACCAATTTCAATTATACATATATCTTGTATAAAAGCTTTTTGGGCTTATCCAACAAATTTTGGCCCATTTTACATTTCTAACCAAATCCAACACATAAAACAAATTTGATGGGCTTCCTAATTCTATATTAGCCCATTAGCATATCTAAGGCCCAAATATGCCATTTAACCCATTAAACTTCCAAAGAATAATGGCTTAGGCACGATGAGCTTATTATCACACAAATTTATTCCAAACTAGGCTAAGCCCAATTAGATCCAACCTAACAAGGCTTTGGCCCAAGCTTGATCCAACAAGCCCAATTGTGTGTATAAAGCCCATTGGTCTTAATTAAAGTATAATTAACTTAATTACACAACTAAGGTATTTAGGCTTAATTAGTATACTAATGTCAAAATGGAAGTCTAATTAGTGTATGAATAATTTGCCAATTAACACTAAAATCCCAAGTTTTATGTAATTAGTATAATGCACATGTGTTTTAGTCAAATTAACACAAAATCAATACATATACAAGCTTGAGGAATTTGGGTACTACATGGATTACACACTAAATTTTCAATTCAATCAATTGAACACAAATTAGCATGTTATCAATCATCCACAACATCAATCAACCATAAATTGAATCAAACATACCCTAATTATGCAAAAGCCCTGAAATTCCATACACTTTCTAACCCTAATTTGCATTGGCTCTGATACCATGTAGGAATTTCCCTAGGATCATGCAATTGGCAATTAGAAAGTGTAAATTAAGTCAAGAACACTGACATAACTCCAAGCTATGTGATTTGGAGAAGACCCACTTCAAAAAGGGCTTGAATCTTTGCTTTCCACTATGGGAATTGTTCACCCAATGCCAGGAACACCTAATCCCTCCTTGAATGATCTTTTTTTGCTAGAAACCACCTTGATTTTGATAAAAATCAAATGGAAGAGTGAGAGGAATAATTAGGAAATGAGAGAGGTGAGAGATCTTCAATAACTTTCTTGAATTTTCTAGGATTTCTTAAAAAAAAAAAAAAAAATCCAATATTTTAGCCTTTATATACTACAAATTATTCAAGGATTATTCCTTGCAAAATTTCACATAGTACCTTGAACTTTTTGGTAGTTTAAAACAAGTCCACATGGGCTTAATAGGCTTGAACTTAATCTAATATCATAAAGCCCAAATGTGTATAGTAATCTAATTAACTAAACTAGCCTATTTTGGCTTCAAAGCCTAATTTATTTAAATCTATATCTAATATGTATTTAAATAAATCTAATAATATATCTAATATATTTAAATTCCCATTTATTTAATGAAAATCTAATTTCCAAATTCAAGGCCAAGTTGATTTGATTAATTCTAAATCAATCTTCTTAGTTCTCTCTAATTTGACAATTTTAAAATGTCAAATTCTTAATTCCTCATTCTCTTCCATATCATTCCTTCATCGGGATGTCAACGGTGTTCATTCCATTAAGTTTTCAGATATGTTAGCAGTAAATCGGTTTAATCAGACTATCCGAATACGTACGTGAAATGCATTATGCCGTTACCAATTTACAAGACATGGTTACTTTCTAGCAAAGTATTGTGTTTACCCAATTCTCCGAAAGGATTCGTAAACCATTTTCACCTGTTTCAAGTGTAGTTCCATGTAATAAAATCCCATATCAAATGTCACATACAAGGTGTAGGGGTTGGAATGTGTCTACTCTAATAACGACGTACATTTCGGATTCCTATTACAATCGATTCTCTTAATGAGCAATGACTTAGAGCTACTCTAATTACTCGCATGCTAGCTAGCCATTAAGCAATCATCGTTAAATCTTGTGTGACATCATCTCTTTTTGCTTGGAGTGACAAGTCTCATTTTGACATTACACCAACTACTAGATGGTTCACAGCGTATCCAATCATGTGTATGTGAAACCGCTAAAATTTCATACGTCAAGTGTCAAAGCACACCGATCTCCAAATGAGATGGCCATGTAAGTCTTAGGTTAAAGGATTACTTACACCTACATGAACCTCCTATAGACACTTAGATAAACTACTAATGGGATATCTATGGGAGGTCCAAAATATTCCCCTCTGCACGTGCGTAAATATGTGAGAATCATATTGTTTCATAACTAGTACAAGTATAACACTAATCTATCAGTATTGTAGATGTCCTGTCTCGACAGTACTTTGACCAGAGATAATTTAATGATAATATCTTATAAATGTTGATATCTGTCTCACGATCATATCAACATAATATTATCATAAAGACTTTTATCATATCATAAAATATCTAATCTAATCACATTTAATGATAAAAAAATAATTTTCTTTTATTAATATACATCAAATATATATTGTAATTACCTATAGGCCACATACACCAACATCTTCATCATTCCCGGTATTCTCGTCATTATTTTTCTCTTCATTAGGCATAATGTCTTCTTCGCATATTCGAGCATAGCGCTTATCTTCGGTTGGGTAGACAACAGCAAAGTGTCATGTACCACCACAGTTGTAGCATTCCTTGAGAAGAAGTGGACTTGGATTTTAAGGAGTCAAGCTTGCTCCTAGAGTCCATCGGTTCAAAGGGGGAATTGTTTGCTTTAAAATTTGCGTACTTGAAATTGGCCCGATTAGGCTGATTAACATTGGCATTGGGTCGATTAAAATTGGCTTGGCCTCCACTATTACCTTCCCCTGAGTGCCTCTCATAATTGGTTCTCTTTGTCGAATGCGTTTTGTGAAGTCGTCTTCCTTCCTTGGTTCAACTGTTGCTCTATTTAAGTTGCCAATTGAAAGCTTCTTCCACACTAACAAGTTGCATTGTGAGAAGGTCACGTTGTATTTCCTCTCTGAGACCATCTTAGTACCGTCGAATTTTCTGCCTCTCTGACTCTGTTACTCTACTTCTTAAGGTGATGTCGTGAAATCTGTGGGTGTACTCTTCCACTATGTTTTGATCCTCAAGCAATGAGAGGAACTAAGAATATAGATTCTCTTCTAAATCGATCAGTTGGTATTTCTCCTTTAACTTAAGCTTCATCTCCTTCCACTCGGTGATTGGAGGCTGTCGAAGTCGGGTGAGTTGGTCTTGGATGCTCTCCCACTATTCAACAACTCAACCCCTACACATCTCAAACTACTCTCACTCGGCGGTTAGGTGGGACGCCATACCACTCAAGGTAGTCCTCCATTGTTGCAAGCCAATCTAGGAAGACCAATGAGTCCAACTTTCCATCAAAGTCTTCGACGTTAACTCGTATTCCTTTGAGCGGTTCTTCATGAACCACTCGCTGATGGCTTCTAAGATGTGTAGAAGTTAAGTTGTCGTTGTATACTGGGTTATGATGGTTGGTGTAATGAGGCTGGTAAGGAATGGGATGTTGTTGTGGAAATTGGTGTGCTTGAGAAGAAGCCTGTTGTGTTTAAGGAAAGATCCCTGAGATAGTTTCAGTTACTGGATATTGAAGTGGTTAATTATGGTGTTTGATATTGAGGTTGGGCGAGAGGGAGGTTGATGGTAGTAGGTCCTTGTGCTGAGGGTATTAATGATCCTAAAGGGTACATAGTTGAGTGTTCTGGTGGTATTGGGTGGGTGAAAGTGGGTTGAAGGACGATGGGAAATTGTTGTGTTTGGGATTGTGTTGTTTGGTTTGTGGATTGTGGCGAAGAAAGTTGCAGTTCTTGTTGCGGTCCTGAGGGGTTGATCGGTTCTTGCGATCGTTGTTTTTCTCTACTAGCATCTGAGTCGTTTGTCTCTTTGCCGTCAAAGGCCCTTGCCCACAGCGCGTCGATGCATTGAAACATGATCTCGTGCCTCTCCATCCGAACCTGAATATTCAGGACAATAGCATCCCGCTGTTCGTCGGTAAGTTTTTCTCCCTCTGCTGCGTATGATTTACCACTTCTTGTTGTCATGAGATTTAGATGGCTGAGTATCAAGCGGAGGTGTTGAGTTGATCGTTAATTGGCTCTGCTGTTGGAAACCTGCCAATTGGTGTAGGATGCGTCTCACACAAGGAAATTAATCTACCTACTAATAATCGGAGTCTCACTGAGAAGAATAAAAAACTAAGCATTCTTGCAACTGATATTTATTGATGTTCTGCTTCTTAATTACAAGACTAGAGGCTCCTTACATGGTGAGCAATGCTAAATACAATTAGAAGTAGGATGGGATTCCTTACAATTAGAAATATGATAGGATTCCTAAGCCTAGTTGTATCTAAACTCTACGTAAGATGAAAAATCCCTTTTGGGCAAAAACTCCTACTAAACTCTACGTAAGAGGAAAATTCCCTTTTGGGAAAAAACTCCTACATAGTTTCTGACTCATGTTTGATGACCACGTCATTTCTGCAGGTTGATATCCCCTCTTGTTTCGTTGGTAATGTCCCGGAGAAGTGTGAGCTTCCATATAAAGAGCATGGACACGTTATATTGGCAGATCCTTCCCCAATCATGTTTTATCCTATTAGTAGCACTGAGATTCGATGTTTGGTGGATGTACCTGGCCAGAAGGTACCATCCATTTCCAATGGTGAAATGACCCATAATTTGAAAACTGTGGTGGCTCCCCAGCTATTTTGACGTATTTGCTTAATCTGATCTTACCATTTTCTGTTTGATTTTTTATTACGGATATATTATTATTATTGTAAACCAAGTGAAATGAGGATGAGGATGCTGCATTAACTTTTATCTTCTTTTTGGTAGGATTTGTATTGGCTGATTCATGAAAGCACTTTAGCCTAATCAAGGAACATGCTTGTTTCAGATCCCCCTAAGCTTCATATCAGCAATTGACAGAGGAAACATAAGAACAATGACTAATAGAAGCATGCCTGCTGCTCCATCTCCAACTCCTGGTGCTCCTTTAATGGGTGATGCATTCAATATGCAGTGTTCAAGCAAGTTCGTCTGTCAAAGGTCGAGCATGAAGTTAGGTCATTGTTCTTATTGATGGTGCTCTTGATTGAATGCATCACTCATTAAAAGAGCACCAGGATGTAAGCAGCATTCAAATGTTCCCCGTCTGACAGTTTTCATGCTTTGATAATGAAATATATGAAGAACTTGAATTTAATCTTCAAACTCTGTATATCTAATTGTTTACATGCGAAGAAGATGAAGAGCTAGTTTCTAGTCAAGGAAAGGATAAAAATGAAGCAACTTGGCTTTTAATTATTGCAATAGACAGACATTTTATTTACAGTTAGCACATGACTATTGTTTGCAGCCGGTGGGATCTACAATAAATACATTTGCAGGTGCCATCTACGAGGTTTTTTGTGCGTCACCTGATCAATCGAGAAAGGAATTGCGGCAAGCATGTTTTGATTATTTGAGCCTTGGAGGTGCTTTTTTTTTACAAACGAACCAATTGCTCTACTCTCAGGTCTAAACCTCGTCCACTGAGTTTGGTGATCCATTTCTTTGCTGTGGCAATCTAAGGGGTTCGACGTTTGTTACTTCCATTTCCCTCACCCAAACGCACGTTGACTGGGGCCACGCTTATTTCAGTGCGTATCTGTGCTACTTGCACGTTTAACTCAATTTATTTCAAAATGCCTTAAATAGTTTGTTTGTTGTTTGTTAGTCATTCAAGGAATGAAAATCTTTTAACATTTTTCAGTGTGCGTCAGGTATAATTTTCCCCATTATAAAGGCAGAAGGAGTTAGAGATGTTCTTCCCTGGAATCATTCCAGCTTATTACAGTGCTGCTCCTGCTAACTGACTGAAATCCTGAATACTAAAAGAAATTGGATAGCATGGCTGTTACTAGCTTCAGAAAATGATACTAGGGATTTATGCTGGAGGTAGGTGAAGAAATTTGTGAAACATCATATAACTTTTACTTGAATTTTTGGATTTGTTCTTAGATTGGGAAAGAGAAAAGTTACCCTTGAATTTGAACCGCGCATTGTTGTATAATGTAAACTATTTGTTCATTCTACAACCTACTTTTTTTCAGAGGCAACTTTCTTTGTTTTTGAGGGTTTATATTGAAGAACGTTTGCCGCTATTGAAGTTACCACAGCACTAAGGACAAGTTTGTTCAGGTGTGTATGTATGACAGTGATGAAAGCTTACTTAGAGTTGTAGAAAGAAAATACCTAGTTAATCCAAAAGTTGGAGAAAGCAGGTTTTTAGATTTTGGTTCTCCAGAAGCAGAGAAGATAGTTGGAAGCCAGGTTTTCCGAGGAATTACACATGAAATGGATAAAAGAGAGTAATCTGGAATCACCTATCTGTCAAGTTCAGATGGTAGTCTGTAAGGGAATACAGTTCTTGAAGGTTTTCCAGGAACATAACGATCACAAATTACACCTGAGCAAAAGAAAAGTAATAGCAGAAATGAAGATAAATTAAAAGGAAAAGATTGCCTGATATCTATCATTCAAGGTGATACACAACAATCTTAATACCCATTTTGGCAACTCTTATCAACACCTGAACAAAACTTTCTACGAATATAAATTAACCCAAAATTTTACAGATAACCGGACAAGCCTAATATACTCTGCCGAAAGAGTAACAAGTACCATTACAATGGCCCGATCACCTGATGGCTGATCATGATTACTTTTACATAGCTAAAATAGTTCACCTAAATCTAATGCTTCATTCCCTCCTACCAATCTCACCATCCAAAATAGCATGCCTTGTTAAAACAATTTCCTTCACAAGGTTCCTGTAAGTGAAAGGCCTAACTGCTGCTCGCAAAAACAACTCAGGAGGAATTTTACTTTTCTTAACCCTCCTCCTCCATGGCCCTAGCCCAGCTATCTTCCACTCTTCGGGACTAACTTTTGCCCTTTTACCCCACAAGGCAGTTTCATTTCCTTCTTCTCCAATGTTTTCCTCTTCGATTGCTTCCATGTCCTCCATCTGCTTCCTATACAACCCTGTAGATGTCTCCACACTTCGCTTTGCAAGCATTTCCATTCTTTCAGAGCTACTCAGTGCCTTGTTAAATTCCTCTTCCCAATAGTTCTCATCCTCTTCCGGGCCCGATTCCTCTTCTTTAATTCCCAATTCATCATCCCCACCTTCTTCCATGTCCATAACCAGATCATCCTGATCATCAACCTCATTACAAAAATCATCATTATCATCACCATCATCTTCAATCCAATCCATGAACTGGGTCTCACCAGCATTACTACGACCACTATCTTCCTCCTCGTCCGGGGCATCACAACCCAGCTCCTCCTCCTCCAACTTGACCTTCCACTCTTTTGTATATGGATGCAGCAAATGCACTGGATGATTCTCCAACAAAAATTCCAAACACCATGACTTCTTCTCCTCACTCAACTTCTCATAGCCCTTCACCACATCATCCACGAACGCCTTTGGACTCACCCTCACAATCTTACACAACCCACCAAAGTAAGTACACATCTCCACACTCCCATCCTCCTTCCTCAACTCAAACATAAAATTCTGCTCCGTTTTCGGATCAAGAAATGGCACTAAAGCCCTAAAAAACTCATCTTGTGGCTCAAACCTACACTGATAAACCGGCCTCTTAACATAAATAATATCAGGTCTCATCCAAGCTGCACATTGAGTTATCAACGCTCTCGCTTTATTCCCTAACCTACCCATCAAACTCCACTTATCCAACCTCTGTTTCCCAGCTTCAAGCACAAGTTCAGCAACCAAAGTCCACTGCTCCCACGGCTTTTCACTCACTCTCCATCTCGGGTGTCTAACAAACACCCAAAAGTTCCTGAACCCAACACTCTTATCCATTGTTTTCAACCGGTTCCCAAAATCAACCGCCATTTCGTGTTGCTCAATCTTTTCCCACTCTTCATGGTCCTTCACTTCGCTATAAATCGACACGCGTTCGTCGCTGAAACGACCACGAATTGGCTCCCCAACAACAACCCCACGCCACGAGTAAGGTCCAAATTCGCCGTATTTATACCAGTCATAGGGGTGTCGAAGATCCGGGTCGTCCTTTTCCATGAACCGGACCATCCGATCGTAGCCAAGGCCAATCAGTTCCAGCTCCGACTCGGTGAAGTTATTGGCATGAGATTTGTTGGAGTTTTTGAGGCGATAAAAGGGAGTTTCTGCCAAGTTAACAGTTCTATACTTTGGTCTTCGCTTGGATTTGCGCCGGAACTCTGAATTTCCTTCAAAGCGGCCCGGGGACGGCCCGCCTGGCTTCTTCTTGCT